>JAVDBV010084786.1:0-11353 GCA_032619315.1 Piper longum | reverse complement strand
CAAGCCGAGGGTTGTGAGTGTAAGTCCTGTCGAGTGAGGGTCGAGAGGCACGGTCGTGGGGTTCGCATATCCACGACCGTCAAGTAGTCTAGAGTAGGATTACTTGTAATATCCTGTATTCATATTGTAAGAATAGAGGTTGGGAAGAGTTCCCGTAATATTGTGGTGTTCGCGTCATGTTTGGCTACCATGGACTAGACCGATGATTCTGAGGTTTGGTCGTACCGAGTGGGGTGATCAGTACGTGGGACACGAAGGCGCTGCGACTTGGTGACTTGGTGATTATTGTGTGTTTGACGGTGTGTGATAGCCGGTATCCGTGTATCGGTACGTGTCGCGCTAGCAGTTGAGCGCAGTACCGGTATTGGCTTCGGGTGTGCTTGCGAGGGTGGTGTCCAAGGGGCGCTGTGCGTGGCAGTTCATTGCTACGAGCGCGAGTTGGCTGGTGTTTGAGGGAGATAAACACGCCGTACAGGGGAAAGTCTGGGCGAAAAATTATCCCCTAGATCAACCCTGTGGCACAGCCATGCTAACTGGTTTTATCGAAAACGGGTCACTTGAATGTGCATGACAACTGTTCGATGAAATTCTTGAGAAGGATGTGATGGCTTGGAAAAATATGATTAATGGCTGTGCTTGTGCTCAGCAGGGACACCCAGAACAGGAATCCAGCCTAACGACGTTCATGTTAGTCAGGGCCTTGTCGGAATGGTCCCAGCTTGGCTGTCTTTCTATAGGAGAATGGATGCACAGCTATGTGGAAGTGGGGTTGCCAAGTGAATCTATCACTCCCACTCTATTCAATTCTCTAATCTACATGTACGCAAAATGTGGGGAAGCTAGAAGCTGCAGTTGAGTTGTTTCTCCTCAAGTGGTCACAAAACTTGGAAACATGGAACACCGCGTTAAGCAGCTTTGCCATCCATGGCCATGGAACCGATGCCTTGTCATTGTTCTCGCAGATGATAAAAACTGGGCTCACCCCTGATAAGATCACCTGCATGCCCTTACTCACAGCCTCCAGTCATGGTGGGTTGGTAAACCATTCAGTGTGCTGCTTAAACTTGATGTCAAGAATGTACAACATGAGACCTGGAGAAGAACATTATGGATGTCTTGTAGATGTTCTTCTCGTAGCGGCCGTCTTGGGGAAGCTTGTGAGCTGATGTTGAGCTTGCCATATGAGCCCGACGCTTTTATGTTGGGGTCTCTGTTGAGTGGGTATATCAAGCTCGGGGAGAGTATGAGCTTGGGATTGAAGTGGCCAAGAGATTGATCGAGATGGCATATTGTGCTTGCCCACTTGTGTATAATGGCAGGGAGAGTTGAAGCCATAGAAGCTAGACAAGGAATGGGTGAGATGGGAGTCACGGTATCATCAGGAAGCAGTTGGATTGAAGTCGATGGCACAGTTCATGAGTTCTTGGCCGGGGATGCACTCACCTATTAGCTTCCAAATACTGCGTAAATTACGCTTAGGATTTCTAATTTTGTCCTATGTTAAGCTTCGAAATACTATGCAAATGCTCATGTAATTTGATCAATTTTTGTACAGTAAGAGTGATTACAAATTGAAAGAGCATAAAAGAGCAGCAAAATAGTTGATGCTAAACGATATGCAGAACATTCATCCGAAAATGCCGATATCTTGAGCAAGGAATGATTGCTACTCTTGGAAGGCGTGCATCAGCATGTAAATTAGTTGTTCGCAACAAATCATCGTACTTCAGAAAAATTTTCATAGCAAGCAATTCAACCAACATAGCATTGGTTTCACGTCACCGTGTATACAAACGTAGCAGCTAACTAGTGAAACAACAGCTTTACTAATGTTGTTGAATGATTTTAGAAAAAACAGTAGCACAGAGCATGCTGCATGCATGTACATCAAAGAACAGTTTACGTCTACAACGAACTAGCAAGCAACGAAAAGTAGGCAAAAACAAAACCTCAATAAAACCTACTTTGTTGATTAAAAACACGAATGAGAAAGGAAGACAATCGTAATGAGCATGTAGCTTCAAACACCTAAGAAGGCAGTTCATAGAAATGCACTAACTTCTCGTAAAACAAATTGAAACAACATTGAAATACCAACAAATCAGAATTCTCTAAAACAAATGAAACAACATATAAGCAACATATTTTCCCATAAAACAAATAATTCTAGCATCTAAATCACCAATACAACATGTAAGCATGGGATGAGTTGATTTTTCACCATCTACTTTATAGTTACCAAATAATTTCGGTGTCTTCCAAAACTTTTATATCATGCGCGCGCGCGCGCGCACACACAAGAAGAGCTAGATAAGAAAGCATACAACTTTTATTCCTTCAAACATACCAAAACTCACCTAAAATGAAATAGAAAATAGGCAAGTTATAAGTAACTGACAAGAGAAATCCAAATACAATTTCTTAGATGGGCATGTATCAATTGACGAGCTGCTTTGCACCATCATTGAGAAGTAAATTTATCGCACAAGAAAAAGAAGCTATAAAAAAAAGCAATCACGTGTCACCTATTTAACTGACTCATGAAAAAAAGACTAACTTACAAACACCAGATGGTACGTGAATACATAATCTCCAATACAAGAGCAGAATCAATCAAATCTTTAAACCATTATTTTGAACCAAAGGAACATGAAACTGAATCAACAAGTAGTTACAGTCCACGCTGCGCTTCAATCCAAGTGTTTGATTCATTTCACCGTTCCAAAACTATAAACATACACAAACTAAACAGCACAAAATAAGTAAGAAAGCATAGAACTTTCCATCCTCAAACCATGCGAAAATTCACCAGCACAAATTAATCACCTGCTAAGCCATTTTACATTATAACTCGATCACCAAATTGCATCAATTAACTTCAAGTTTCCAAATTATTCCAAAAATTCTATAGCACACTAAACCAATCAAACCGCACAGAATAAATAAGAAACCACAACATGATCCATTTCCAAAGAAACATTGAAGCATTACATCATAAACAGCTGCAGTCCTGGCTGCGCATCCACCATTTTAATTCAAGTTTCCTAAATATTTCCAGTGTTTCAAAACTTTTATAGCAGAATAACAAATGGCTAGAACAACGGTACAAAAATAAATCAGAAAGCATACAACTTTCCACCATCTAACCATACCAAAATTCACCAGACACGCATTTTTCTTTTTTCTTTTTTTCTTTTGGATATGTAATAAATCATCAAGAACAGGTCAAAAGAAAAGAAATCCAAACCCTAGATCGGAACGTATCTCTTGACGAGCCGCTTCGCCCCCATGAGCGCGCCGACGGCCAGCCCCCCGATCGCCCCCGCCACCGCCGCCGACCTCGGCCCCGACGCCGCCTTGAACAGCGCGCCAGTGCCCAGCCCAGCGACCACGCTATTGACCATGTCGTCAGTGCCCCTATACTCCACGATCGCGCTCTCGAGGCCGGCGTAGATCAACGCCACCACCCCGACCCGGTTCGCCGCCTGCCGCCCGGCGTGGCCGGAGGCGTTGAGCACCCGATTCACCCGGAGCTTAGCGGTGTCGCCTGGCTCCATGGCGCGAACGCCGTCGACCATGCCCTTGGCACCTCCGGCGACGGCTCCGGCGAGGTAGCCGCATCCGGTGTAATAGGTGAGGTTCTCGCCCCAGGAGCGGCGCTGCACGCGGGACTCCTCCTCGAAGAGGAACTCGGGCGAGGTGGGGAGCTTGTAGAGGGTCTGCATGGGGATATGGAGGTCCTGGTAGGGGTTGTAGAGGCGCGGAGCGGGGCGATCGCCGTCGTCGGAGGGGAAATCCGCCATGGATTGGGAGGAGAGGGGTAAAGGTGGGAGCTTTGCCAAAGATCCGGCGAGGGAGCGCCGCCGCTGCCGATGCCGCCGCCGCCGCCTCCGCCGAGGTGGAGGTGGAGAAGTTTGAGGCTTGGAGGGGAAGAAGGAAGGTAAAGGGGCCAAAGTTGTCAATTGACGTCCATTTATTGATATTTATTTTGTGCCGGTAACCATAATAATTAAAAAAGTTAATAATCTGTTAACCTTGCTCCGGTATTTAAAAATTAGTGTCTAAGTTACATTTCAGTTAAGTTAATATTAAGATCTTAAATTAGTAGAAATTAGATGATAAAAACATTTTTATTGGTATTATATGGATAACTAAGTTCACATTGAATTGAGATTTTTCCATTAATTTCAGTTCTTACTAAATGATATTTGTTTATATTACTAAAGAGGCAAAAGGTTGCTATTTCATCATTTTTATAATTATAAAAAATATAATTTCATAATATTTTAAAAAAAATAAATGCTTAGGAGGCTGGGATATAAATTGGAGAGATGACTTTTATAATTATGAGTAATAGATTAATTCATTTTTAAGAAAAAATTCATGTAATTGAGGTGGAAAGATGTGATTTAATAGAGTCAACGTTTAGGAAATGACGCTGATAGCCTCCCCGGGGGGATAACGCAAACGAATGGAGATGGACGGCTCCTGTGCAAGACCTTGCAAACAGGTGGACGGTGAAGATTTCTTCTTTTTTCGACCATTAATAATCGCCTAATTCGGTTGGAGTTTTGGTTCTTTTGGGGTGGAAAATTACTGCCATTTTTGTTGCATTTCTCAGCCCAGAATTTTAACGGTTTATTTTTGCTGGAGAAGTAATAAATGAATGAAAAAATATGCTTAAAAAATAATGTAAACAAATAGTCTTTTTAAACGATGTAATTGGTGTAAAAAACAGGTGCAAATCATATATGTAAATAGGGGTGCTAATTAAGAGAGCTAGTTTGTGAGCATTTGACGTTCGGCTTGATTCGACTCGACTCGAAAATCGATATTTAAATACTCGACTTAAATTCGACTCGAACTCGAATTTTACGAGCCGAGTTTGAGGGCCAAGTTTGAGCAAGGTCGTGTTCGACTCGATTCGACTCGGTTATAACTCGAATTCGACTCGAACTCGACTCGTAGCCCGACTCGCTCGATAAAATAATATAATTATATAATTATATATATATATATATATATATATATTAATAAGTTTAATTGTAACTAATTATATTTATTTATACATAATATAATAAAAAATGAGATAGTTGAGATGGTAGGTACATGTATGTTCAAAACTCGTTCGATCTCGAGTCGAGTTCGAACTCGTTTAGTACCCCTACCTGTAAAAAATATGTGTAATATAAAAACGTTTAATATTTACTCAATTGATTTAATTAAAATTAAACTTTTATATTAGGCAGTTCAATAAGTTATGGAGAGCTCTTATATAAAGGATTATTTTCGTTCATATATGCAATTCAACTATTCGTATCAAAAATTGCATACACATGAAAAATTAATTTAGTAAACACTAATCTCATCCCTACATCTTTCATGCTTTATATTTTCTTAATACGCCAATAAAGTTTATACAAAATAAATGATACAAATATACGGGCATTGTATGTTTCAGCTTATGTCTTATATATATATACATTTGATATTCCTTTAAATCAAACTAATATTTGCAATTTTTTACTAGAAAGGAGGGGGGAAATTTTATATTAGTAGATAGTGAAAAAATTAGATATAATTATCAATAAATTAAATATTATAAATTATCTTTAATACCCTCCACCGCTGGCAGCCAAACATTTAAAAAATATATATTTAAAAACCAGATCTGGCTGCACTTACTAATGATTTTTATTTATTTTTTACAATTTGAAGTCATGAATCATCCCCTTTATAAGTACACGGAGACGAGCTTTCGGGTGAGTTGGGGCGAGTCGATCCGAGCCAGCTGGGCTAGATGCCATGGCTACCGATTCCCCCCAACTTAACCATCAGGGTCAAACTCGGAATTCTTCACCAGACCGAACAAAACTACGAATCTTGGCGGTAAAACTTCAACTGGCCACGTATGTAATCGAATATCCCTCGCCTCCAAGCAAAGCACTTCTTCCTCCTTCCTCATCTCCTCCACGCCATCCGAAGATCGAAAGATCGCCTCTCGATTCAATCCCCTCACCTCCCCACAACCCCTTCCCCCAACTGCCAACCGGTCCAAATGGGCACTTGCTTCACCAGGTTCAGAGAAATCTACATGGAGTCCTCCTCTGATTCCTCCTCCAACATCTCCGTCCCCGTCCACAACGCCCACCCCGCCCCATTTGGAGCGAAGCCTGCAGCAGGTTGACACCTTCCCGCCTCGAACCCCAACCCCCACCATCGGCTATGTCCTCCAGAAGCCCATCTCTAATGTCACCGAGGATTACATCCTTGACAGGGAGGTCGGACGGGGCCAATTTGGCATAACGTATCTTTGTACCGAAAAGGAGGCTGGTTTGAAGTACGCTTTCAAGGAAATTGCCAAGAGGAAGCTGGCGAGGAAGTCGGATATTGAGGATGTGAGGGGGGAGGTGCTGATATTGCAGCACCTCAGTGGGCAGCCCAATATTGTGGAGTTTAGAGGGGCGTATGAGGACAGGCAGAAGGTGTGTTTGGTGATGGAGCTTTGCAGTGGAGGCGAACTGTTAGAATTTCTGCATGGGGGAGTTATACGGAGAAGGCCGCTGCTGTTGTTTTGAGGCAGGTGGTGAATGTGTTGAATGTTGGTCACTTCATGGGGGTGATTCACGGGGACCTGAAGCCGGAGAACTTCCCGATGGGAAGCAAAGAGGAGAGTTCGCCCCTCAAAGTGACGGATTTTGGGCTGTCTGTGTTCATCGAAGAAGGATTACTATTGCGCCTGGTTTTTTGTTATCCTATGCCAGTTTATTTATATCTATCAATCACTCTTCTCATTTTTATGTGTTGGAGGATTGTATGCTGCTAGCTAGTGTTCATTTTATATGGTTTAAAAATGGCTTCATTATGGAACTGCCTAGATTTTTTGTATGGTTACGTTACTGCCACTTGGGAGCTAGGCTTGTTTTCTCTCAGTTGATGTTATTTCTGCCACCTCTGTAAATCAGACAGGCAAATGGAACTCATTGAAAATGGATGAACTGTTTTGAACCTGGAATGACCTTGACTCTCGTTCGTACAATAGTCTGTTACTATGAATTTATCTTTTTTATTTTCGTGATGGAAATCCAATTTGCTTATACATGAGCTGATATATGTCTACCATTGTAGGAAAAATTTATCGTGATGTAGTAGGAAGCGCTTGCTATGTAGCTCCAGTTGTTCTGAAGCGTAACTATGGAAAAGAGATTGACGTCTGGAGTGCTGGAGTCATTTTATACATACTTCTTAGTGGTTTCCCCCCCTTCTGGTCCGGTAAGAAATGCTATATCCTGTCTCTCTTTTTTTTATTACTGTTGGGCCCTTCGGGCCCCAAAAGTGACCTGTAACAGGTTCATGGGTCTCTCTTAATCCAAAAGCTAACTTAGGAATTAAGGTTTTCCCATTAGCCTATATATAAGTCACCGGTTGCCTCCAAATGGGATGTGGGATTAACCCAACAATTCTCCCCCTCACACATCACAACATCCGAATCATCTCTCCCTCACCACATGCGGATGCAACATATCTTGGTGAGGTTCCAAATGACACTAATTCGGGCCAACTTCGGACCGACCGACAAATCGGGAGATACAAATTCGGACCGGCCGACAAATCGTGTGGCTAATTGAGGTAACACCAAAACCAACCTAGCTCTGATACCAATTGTTATAAAAAATGGGTAATTTTCACTAAAGATAACAAGTTTACTGTGAGAACTATTACCTAGATGACAAGCATGAAAACTATTGTATTAAAAAATCACCCCAAGATAAAATTCTTAGGAAAGTTGGTGGGACAAGATAGTCCGCTTAAAAACCAACTCCTAGACAGAATTTTATCAAGACAAGTAATATAAATAACATAATAATTAACATCAACTATACCCGACAATAGCTATTAAATAGACAAGAAAGAACAAGAATAAACACCAGAATTTAACGAGGTTCGGCAATTGCCTACACCCTCGGACACTACCAAAATAATATTTCACTAAAGAGAAATATTACAAAGATAGAAAGAACAAATTATCAATGGTAGAAGGAACAATTACCAATGGTAGAAAAGGAAGTTGGTAACTTTTATATTACCGTTGGATGGAAAACTAAAGAAAGGGAGGAGCCCTATATCTTGTTGGGCCCTTCGGGCCCTAAAAATAACTTGTAACAGGTTCATGGTCCTCTCTTAATCCAAAAGCTAGCTTAGGAATTAAGGCTTTCCCATTAGCCTATATACAAGTCACCGGTTGCCTCCAAATGGGACGTGGGATTAACCCAACAATTACCAATGATTATATGAACATGAATGAATAGATGAACATCAACTAAAGAAACAGAGACGGGCATATTTGATGTTGTACTTCAAGGTAGCATCGACTTTGACAGTGATCCATGACCTGCTATTTCTGAACCAGCTAAAGATCTTATCAGGAGAATGTTGACTATGGACCCATCAAAGCGAATCACAGCAGCCGAAGCCCTGGGTACGTATTTCCGTTAAAAGCATGAGAGGGCCATATAAATTCAGGTGTTTTGGTATTATATCTAGAGAAAGTAATAGACAAAATTGAGAAGAGAATGTGGAAGAATGAGATGAGAGGGAGATGGATTAGAGAATGATTCGGGCAAAGCAAAATGGACCAGTAGTTGCATCCACGTTTGTGAATTCTCTGGCCTTCTGTACCAATGATGATAATCACGAATTTTTTGTGATCCAGAACACTCATGGCTGCTCGAAAACAGAGAAGCATCGAACAAACCCATTGAGAATGCAGTGTTGACCAGGATGAAACAGTTTAGGGCAATGAACAAGCTCAAAAAACTTGCTTTAAAGATTAGCAATTCAAAATATTTGAGTAGATAGCTAACAATTTGATTAAGTCTGACTTTTTGGATTGTTTAAAGGCTATTGCTGAAATTATGTGCGAGGAGGAAATAAAAGGACTGAAACAAATGTTCAGAAACATGGACACTGATCAGAGTGGAACTATAACATACGAAGAACTAAAAACTGGTTTGGCTAAGCTGGGATCTAAACTTTCTGAAGACGAAATCAAGTAACTGATGAACGCAGTAACTTCTACTTGGTACAAGCATACACCTGCAAAATTATTGCTTAATACTTACTGAATGAATTAGTATTACTTTGAAGCCATCTTTGAGAATAATATTTCACTCTGACGAAGTGTCTTTTCGTATATGCTCATAGAACATTTTCAGAATTCTGACATACAGTTTTGCTTATCATTGTTCAGGCAGATATCGATAAGAGTGGTAGCATTGACTACAATGAGTCCATTGTTGCAACAATGCACCGGCACAGGTTGGAAAGACAAGATAATTTATCCAAAGCTTTCCTGTTCTTTGACAAAGATGGAAGTGGGTAAGCATTTTGTCTCCTACCTTTGTAAGAAGGCCATATAAATGTGCTGCAGGTCTTTTAATTAGCAGAATGTTGTTGATGCGCACAACTTTATTTATTCTGGCGTAGGTATATCACGAGAGATGAGTTGAAGGAAGCAATGATTGATCATGTAATGGGCAATGACGCCGCCGCCATTAACGAAGTTCTTGATGACATTGACACTGATAAAGTAAGCTCCCTGCACATTTCCTGTGAACTCTTTACATAGCAAGGGCTCTTCAGTTCTTGAGTTGGCTCTGTGGATCCTATGCAGGATGGGAAGATAAACTACGAGGAATTTGTGGCATTGTTGAAGGGAGGAAGTCATGATTCTATTTAAAAAGAAGGATAAAACTACCTTCATTGCATTCATGTCATTCATTTGCAAGTTTCAGACGTTTGCATATAGCTAGCTCTTCGCACGATTGCAAACAGACTTGAAGCTTGTTGAATATAGTCGCGTTGTGTGTTATATAAGGATATTCCGTTCCATTCTCAGGATGAAATATTGATTCATACCTGTAAACATCATTCTGCTGTGGAATCTCATCAAAACCAGAAAGCAGGGCTGAATTATGTCGCAGCTCTACCGTTAATTGGTCCAATAGATACAAGTATACTTATAGTTTGAAATTGTCCGCTACAAGATCCTCCAACCAGCAAAGTTAAATTTTTGTCTTAACTCATCTTTTGAAGAGTTTCAACTTTATTAAAGAACAGAAGAATGTGGAGCAAAAAAGGACACTTGGTGACCATGAATAAAACAATAGCTGGGATCTTTACACCATCTACAGCAAGCAACTCAGAAAACTGGGTTTCTTACAGCACCTTCAACCTGGAGGGGATGAACTTTTGACAAGTGAGAGTTGAGCTGATTTTAGACCCCAGGATAATGAGTCCACAAGCATAGCCCATCTCTACTTTCCTTCAAGCCAGAGCTATTCTTTTTAAATTCATCCAATGATAATACCCATTCAACAACAGCAGAATGTTCTCTTGTATGTCGTTGCAATATGAACAACGTATTGTAACCACAATTAGGAAAGTATAAGCGACGTAAGCAGATCCCTTGGGGTGAAAGGGTTCACCTCATTGAACCAAAGACAGCTAAATAGATTGCTCATAGCTGTCTGCTCTCCAATGATCACAGCTCCCTCTGGTACATCCGCCGTCAACATTGTCAAGCCTGAATCCTGATCTCCCAAATACGTAAACCAAAACAGAGGAAATCATGAACACAATCAATAAAATATTATAGATATATACAAGTAGAACACCGTAAAGCATTCACAACATCGGTAAAGGATTCTATCTTGCTAATAAAATTTTCACAGAAGCGAATCAAACAACAAGAAGCAGAGGGCACCACAAAATACAAATCGAACTTAATCATTGAAGGACTCAAAATGCATGAACAATACATCCAATCAAATACAACCACACCTGCACTTTGGTTTTAATAATGAATGACAGACAGTGTGTATATCAACTTAAGAGCACCCATAAATCCAAATCAGAATTTAGCCACGTAAGTACTCAAAAACCACTTGAACGATCCCTCGAAAAATTGGTTGAGTCCACTACTAAGCAACGCAATTTGGTCAATCACACATAATTTAACTCAAAATCAATCAAAGTTATGTAAACCTATATAAACATATATAAACTACAATATCAACTATTTACACGCTATAAAAAAAAACACATCTTACAATAATACCATATATATAACGTCAAATTAATGTGCAAGGAAGCAGACGACACTTCATACATTTCCCACCCTCGCCGTCGAATCGCGCCGAACATTGCGGTGGCAGTCGAAATTACCTCGCCGTAATCCGTCATGGGGGCCGGCCGGAGCTCGACGGAGAGGTTGTGAGTGCCGGTTAGGAGCGCGGTGGCGGACGGGGGTAGTGATGTGAGGACGATGGCACAGGGAGACTGTGTGGGCCCC
>JAVDBV010084783.1:0-13629 GCA_032619315.1 Piper longum | reverse complement strand
AATGTGACAGGTATGCACGCATCTCACTTCAGCATTCAGATTTAGTAGACAGATAATAGAGTGAAGCCTCCTTAATCTAAAATTTTGAGGACGAAATTTTTATAAGGAGGGAAGGTTGTAAAACCCGTGACTCGAGTCAGGGTTTTATTATAGCGAACCAGTCGATTCAACTGTCGATTCGAGTCGAGTCAGTTCATAGACCGCACACTGAGTCGAGACCGGCGTGAGTTATGAGAGATGATAGTCATGTATACTTGAATATATGATGATAACGTTGAAAAGATGATGTAAGATGAGTTATCAGAATGTATGAAAGTATGGAGTAATTTTTCATTTTATTAATTTGATCGTAGAAATAGTTTTAGGCCGATTAACGCATTAGGACGCGTTATTTGGTAGTTATGGTGGGTTATTAGTTATAGATCATATCATTTGGATGTTGTGATGCTTATTTCTATTTCATGGGATTTTTCCATATTTTTCTGCATTTTTTTAGAATTCATTACGAGCTAGTTATTATTTTGACTCGAGTAGGAATCGAGTAAATACTTATTTATGAAATTGCCACCCGTGTATTTCACCTCCCTCCCGATCCTTCTTCTCCAAACCCTCATTGACGCCGCCCCGCCGCCGTTTTCTTGTCGCCACCGCCGTCACCGACGCCGCTCCGCCGCCGAGCTTCGCCATGCCACCGTCGTGCCACCTCGGCCACCGAATCGCCGCCACGACGCTGGATTCAACTCGCGCCGCCGCCACCGTTCTTGACGTGATTCGCAGCCGACCGGGCCGCACCACCGCCTCCGTGGCGTCGACGACCTCCCTCACCACCTTCCCGACGTTTCCCCCCTACCCAGCGCCGCCACCGAGGTCGGCCGTGGGCCGATTGGAGCTACCCACCGTGCAGCCAGATTCGGCGCTGCCGCCGACGGCCATCGCCGTCGCTATTGGCTGTGTTGTCACCGCCATTGGGTCGGGCTCATCGAGAAAAAGCCGATCCTTACCCCTGATTGCCCTTCCGTGACAGTCGCCGAAAAATCGCCGGGACCCGCCGGAAAACCGCCGGAACCTGCTGGAAAACCGCCGAACTTGCCAAAAGATCGGAATTATTTGGTTTTCTACCGAGTTCATCCAATTGAACCTAATCGAACATCGGACGCCGCTGAGCGCCGAATTCGAGCTCGGACACGCGCGACGAAACCCTAGCTGTCGCCGATTGTCGACGACGCGCGAGGTATAATTTATTTTAATTTAATTATTTAAAATTAATGATTATTAGCTTAATCTGCTAGGATGGTATGATTGGATGATTGGTGTGTTATATATATATTTTTTTGTTAATAAAAATATGGATGTATGTGATTGTGTGATATTAAAATAAATGCTAGGTGATTAATTAGGTTAACTAAATAGGTATTGTGATTTAATGTAAGGTAGAGTAGGAAAATTATATTGATTATTATTGATGTATGTTGATTGATATATGGTTGATGTGCGTTGATTGATGCGTGATGATGTGTGTGCTATAGGATGTGTGATTGCATCATGAACGGGCGTTAGTATATAGTTTTGATGTGTAGGTACGGAGTAGGAGCTTGCCGCCTAGGTACGCAGCCACGCTTGGTGCTTCTACCAGGTCCGTTAGGACTTGTCTTTGTTTTACTCTCTATTTCATCATAGGTTGGATTTCTTACTTGCAGGACGAGTTAAGTGGCGTTTTATTGGATCCCACTTATTTCGGGTCATTTAGCCGATCGTATTTCTGGATTAATAACCCTCGAGGATGAGATCCCTCGAGTATGTTTTCGAAAACGAGATCCACAGCAAGTTGCCTTTGGGCCTATTTTATGAATCCCACCCAGACCTATATGTATATATAGTTTTTGCGCTGTTTTTCTTTGCCCATGCAGGTTGGGGTGAGAGAAGGCAAGTTAGTGACAGCCTCATGTGGTATGGAAGTAGGTAAATTTAGCATACAGCCACATGTGGTATGGAAGTAGTTAAACTTAGAGACAACCACTTTTAGAGTGGTATGGATGATGGCCCTTAACAATGAAATGAGAACGTGAAATGAGAATGTAAAATGAGAATATGAAATGAGAAATGTGAGATAAGAAAGGTAAACCTAGAGACAGCCACTTTAGAGTGGTATGGAAGAGCCTCATTGATGGTATGAAATGAGAAAGATGAGTTTTTACGTGATGTTTTTATTTCAACAGGAGGGTTAGCTCTCCTATGTCAGTTTGGTATTAGTTATTTCCGAACCAGTGACAACTGTTGCTGACGTTTTTCTATTATATGTAGGTGAGGAGCGTAATGAATAAGAGCTGTCGGGACTGCGGAGGAGCAGCACAGAATCGCTCACACATGTACTTGCCCTATATGATGTCTAATGATAGTGTGTTAATTGCGTATGTTTGGAAATTTTATTACATTATGTTTTGACGAATTGCGTATGAAATGAATAGAAAAATGCGAATGAACAAGGAGCCTTGGAGCTGAGACTCGGCTCAAGCGAAAATGAAAATGAAGATGATTACATTTGGTTTTGATTGTCGTATTTTATATCATTCTGATTGAATATATATAAGTATTCTTATTGTGGACAGGTTGGCTCTTATTGCACTCTTAGGGGAAACTCTGTCCGGTTTTTCGTAGAAATAAATATTTTCTTCGGTATTTCTCATTTATCACTTTTGTTTTGTTTTGTTTACATATCATGACATGCATGTAGGACCACATTAGAACCCAAGCATATAATCCATGCCTTGCATATTGCATCTTCATCTTAAGACGCCGAGGGTAGATCCTGGTCGGCTTAACCGAATCTAATAGGTTAGAGAAAGGTTCGGTCGCCGATGACACTTCTCGGTCGGTTCGAGGGTGAACCGAAGCGGGGTGTTACACATTTCTACTTGAATAAAATTATACTTATGTATAATTTTATTTTCTTATTCAGATTAGGATCGTCGGTTGTGATTACAAGTTCACTTGCGAACTATCCAGGTCCGTATAATTATTTGAAATGTTGTATTTTCTCTTTGGGCAGCCCTAGTTAATCTGAGCCTAGATTTGACCACCATGCACCGAGCACAACCGGGGTAAAGGAGTTGACTCAATCTGACATGGGGCCGCACCTTTAAAAATTACTTGAAAGATAAAATACCTACCCCTATGCCGAAAGGGGTGACAGGGTGCAATGGTGCAAGACGACTTATTATGCACTTGTGATACCAAGAGGGTGAGTCAATGGTAATTACCGTTAACTACAAGCCGTGAGCCACGTAGTGTGTGTGCGCATGCATGAGATTGTAGCTGGATGGGTTGGCCGGCCTTCCTGGTATAATTTGAGCTCAGCATAGGCTCATAACTACTAAAAGTCTCATCAAATAATGATAGGGATTATATTGACTTGTTCCATTTAATTATATGGCTTAGTGGTTTTATCACTAACGCAGTTCTGTGACTGGAGGTGAGTAGATTTGGACTGACGATTAAGAATGAGGTTGGTGGTTCTTTTACCAAACTAGGTTTGGTGAATTGATAATAAATTGGACTTCCTTTTAGTCTTTTGTGTTATAAATCTGATTATGGAAAACGGTCGGAGGTTGTGGGACTTTGTGTTCACGTGGTTAATTCATTTGATATATTATCGCATGCTATCATAACATAATTTATTTTTATGATTAATAAATTTCTAGAATTATTTGTCATGTTATAATTTATGATCTTGAATTTTATTTTTGCATCATTTATATTTTTAAGTAACCCCCGGATGGTTAGGGTGGGTCATTACAGTTTAGGACTCACTCCTGATTTATTGTTCTATTCTATCGTTATTTATTTTTACAAGTAGTAGGATGAGTTGAGTGGTGTTTTATCGGATCACACTTAGTTCAGGCTATTTTGTCGAATAGTTTATCAGATTAGTAACCCTCGATGATGAGATCCCTCATGTACGTTTTCAAAAATAAGATCCACCACAAGTTGCATTGGGGCCTATTATATAAAGCCCTTTCTCGACCTATTTATAGTTTTATCGAGTTTTCACTGAGACGAGAGATGGAAAAACCACTCGTACGTACCAAGAGCGGGTGCATGTGCCAGTCAAAGCGGGCTCTAGATTAGTGAGCAAGTTGTTCCAGTGCCAAGTGATTCTGACAACTCTGCGTTTGAGTTCCTCACACCTAGAGAACATGGAGGTT
This sequence comes from Piper longum, assembly GCA_032619315.1. Classification (NCBI taxonomy): domain Eukaryota; kingdom Viridiplantae; phylum Streptophyta; class Magnoliopsida; order Piperales; family Piperaceae; genus Piper; species Piper longum. The sequence goes on along the minus strand of JAVDBV010084783.1, from coordinate 9,427 downwards.
TATGGGTACTATTTAGTATAGCGCATGTTCGAAGTTCTGGTTTAAAGATTACTAAAGGCGACTACTTGAGAGTACTCGGTCCTCGTGCTTGAGGCCAAGAGAATTATAGAGGTAAGGAGAGGGCTTAGGATATACTAGTAGTCCCGAGGGACAAGAAAATGAAATGAGAAAATGTTGAGAGAGGCATTAGCAGCAGCGAATCAGTCAGTTTAGGATACTACCGGGTATGCAGCCCAGTGGCTCCTTAGTAGGTGCCCTTCAGGGAGTTCACGAGAAGTATATGAATGTTTTCTTTCATATAAGAGTTTGCTCTCATAGCCAGTTTGATATTAATTATATTTTTGGACAAATAACACTAGTTATTGACTTGTTATTATAATATATATAGGTGATGATGATGAGTATGATGTGCCAACCTGGACAGAGGAGTAGTGATGTATCTTGCACGCACACTCACACGCCAACTGAATGTTTGTTTTGACTATTTTAATTATGTTATGTTATTATGAACAATGAAATACTTATATTGAAGATTGTGGTAAATAGAAATGGATAGTGATATTATGATTTGAAACAGATATTAGTGTGCAACTCGAATGATAAAAGTGAAATGTGAATAGAATGAATAGGTGGGTCGAGACCCAAATGTCGAGAATATTTTGATGTGATCAAATTAAATGTGTATGTGAAAAATATAGTGCAATGAATGTATTTGGGATTTATATATGTATATATGTTGATTTGAGTAGGTGGACCTTAATTGCACATTTAGAGAAGACTTTGTCCGTTTTATTTTACAAACATTATCGATTTTCATTAGAATTATTTTGGTAGGTAAATTGGTTGACATGTCATTCATCTAGTAGCATGTTAGGTTTATTTTTATGAATTCATACATGCATAGCGATTGGCATCTTCTATCTCAAGACGCCAAGTGTAGATCCGCAGGGTTGGGTTCGGGTTAGCCAACCTAAGTGAATAATTTGAATAATTTGAATAACGCGCAAGTATACATAGTTGAAACAAGTAATATAATCATGAGTTTGAGTATCATCCCACATATAGATGAATTTCCTTATATTAATTAAAGAAAATGAAATGAAGAACAAAACAAGCACGATCAATTTAACTAAATCTAAATAATACTTTAAATTAAAGGAAAAGTTAAAATGATAAAACTCATTCTAGAGTCGAATTTCTCTTAACATGAATTTAATCAACACCATATCTTACTCTTATCTTTTATTCCTTCAGATTGTCGATCTTGGATAATTATATGACATGGTGGCACCAGCTCCTTCATGCTTCTATTATTTTGCCTCAACTTCTACCTTCCGGTGATAATTGATTAATCAAAAAATAACGCACTAAGATTTACCATTTAATTGCATACAATGTTTTGTATATCCCGACAACAACGACAAACAAGTTAAAAGAATCGTTGTATGATGAATTATCAATGACTAATCTAATTAATTTCTCCCAAAATCTAATCAAACTTCATGATCTAAGAAATAGACGATCAATCAATTCTTAGCATTAAGAACATCATAATTCAAACAATCTAACTGAATAAAAGAGTAAGAGCTTGGAATAAATTCAATTAAATCATGTTAATTTTTATTCTTTTCTAGAATGAAATAAATGACTAATGCATAATAAAAGAAAAGAACACTATAAAGAAGAAACTAATTTTCAGTATGAAAGGAAAAAAATTACAAAAACTAGAACTATTTCTAAACAAAAAATTAAGATATGTCAAACAACAAATGACCACTCTTTGTATAAAAGATGAGATAGCCATTAGATACATGAATTTAAGGAGTGTGTTCACAAATTGACGTAATCTAATTAATTATGATGTCCACTCAAGTCTCCGACTCTTCGACCTAGTCAAATGTCTCATCGAGTTTTGTCAACACCACAAATTGTAGTCATCAATGAGTGGGGCCCAATACCATGATCAACAATTCCAAAGCTTCTTTATTTTCAATGGTTTTCTACATTAAAATTCAAAATTAAACATATCTAATAAAATAATAATTAACTAGAATATAACGAGAAACATCACCTAATTAATACTATTTATACCCAAGATTTACAAAATCACATTAAAAATATGAGTAAATATTATATGTTTTAAATACTTAACACACACCTCCAAACATAAACTTTTGCAAGTCACGAGAAAAATATCAGAAAAATAAAAATAAAAATAATTTACTACACAAAAATATTTAATCCCTATTATTTCTCATATGATTCTTAATCAAACCCTCAAGAGTCAACAAGATGTCAATCAAATCAGAAATCCCATTTCATCAACCACACCCAAAAGAAGGTTCTGTGTGTGTGTGTGTGTGTGTGTGTGTGTGTGTCCATTGGCTTGTCATTCTCATCTACAACTAAGAAAATACAATCAAACACATGCTTAAATATGTTTACCCTTTGCTCCCATCTCCACTAATGTAGGCAATGCCTATGTAATGGAATCAATAGGTACTTATAAGTTGTAACGGGGCCGGGGGCTAGGGACCAAAAATACGATAAACAGGATAAAATAAATCAGAAGCTTATATGCACCCTAACATTAAAAATCCTTTCTAAATTATGACATACATATATAACAAATCCCCAAATACTGTAACAATACGACACAAACTTCCTTAAATGTTGTAGCAAGTTAACCCGATATAAGAATTAACTATTCTTAGATTTTCCATTGGCTAACTGATGTTTTTTTTTCTTTTTTTTTAAACCAGTGGAAGCCCATTGCTTCATCTTGTTTGTACTAGTAGAAGATCATTGCCTCATTTTTTTCTTTTTTTCTTTTTTTTTACAAAACAAAGTATAAGGAAAATCCACACTATCTACCCAATCACCACTCTATGAAAAGAAATACCCCCTTCCATACTATTAAAAGTTCCATCTCTATTAGAATTTAGAACGAATTCAAAATATTAGGGTGCTAGGACTCAAGCAGCGAGATATATTTTCAATAAAAAGGCCAAGGCTAAAAATAAAGGAATCAAACAAACACTTATAATAAAGACCATAAAATTGTGTGCAGTGGATAATATATATTAGGTAGGCTTGAAGAAAGGTCCAGACTAATCAAAAAGAATTGCCTACATCATTTTCCATCTACACGGCAAGCCAAATAGTTTGCCTCAAAAGTCGCGAGGAAAAATTCTAAAAGTCATGACCATCATGTACAAATCTTTATTGAAAAATATTCATTGAAATCATCTAAACCAAAGGATGGTGAAAATAATATAAGATAAAGAACCAACTCTCGAATGCAATAATTTACTCAATTCATCTGTCATATCTATTAATCAAGTTTTCCCAAGCAATGTAAGACTAATTCACATTTATCTATCATTGAACCAAGAGGCCAATATACTGTTGCATAATTCTAACTATATTATATGTATATATATATATATATATATATATATGCATATCTTAAATCAAAACATGAGTCGAGTGTGAACAATATGCACAAAATTAAGACACCTCCCTACACTTAAACTTAGCATTGTCCTCAATATTGAACAGTGAACATGCACTGGAGGAGCTAACAGTTCATGCCGCTTGAAGGGTCCATGCAAAGACTGAGTGTTAGAGTTTGATGTCATGGCATGCAATGATGCCATTGTGTATTTAATTTCTTTTCACAAGGAATGTGGAACAGGTAACAATGACCTCACCCTATGTTTACTTTACTGCAAGATCAGCATCGTCTAAGAATATATTACCTAACTCAACGATTGAAACTAAGTATAAGAACTGGATTATGCATCCTCGTTATGAAAAATTACCCTCTTAGCTTCATTGGAGGTTTTGCCTTCATGTAGCTTGGAGTGATGATTGCATCTGTAAAGTCCCTCTTAGTTGTAAGGGAGATGTTGCCTCTCTTGTGACTCGGAGTGCTAATATTATGAGCCTTAAGATTAGGTGTCTTCCTATGGTTGTATGATCAGCACCATTGTGTATATAAGCCCTATAAGGTTACCCTTTTGCCTCCTTGATGGTTTAGATCCTCTTCTGTAATATTTGTAAGCTGGTAGTTCAGCGAATAGATTTCCAAATTATAACATTAAGATTCGGTCAGTTCTTCGGGCCGAATTGGGGTGTTTCACTTGCACTCGTAACTCCTTAGGCGCATCCAACAAGTCTTCCTCCAAGAGCCCCAAGTGCCAAGAAACATTGCAAGCTATATGCCTTCCTTCTCAATTACCTATGAAGTGCCAAGGAGTCCTACAACTAGCTTCAAACATCCATGGAACAACCACCCCTTGAAGCTAAGCCTCTCGTCATAAGCTCACACCTTGAGTCAATGGAGTCCACTATCAAAACACCCTCCTTCTCAATGACAAGTGTTTAACACATACTTCTAACACCTCTAGAGTTTATAAATCAGCTCAAACACACTTGATCAAAGCCCCACGCAATACTCTCTCTTGGGATTACACAATCAAAGTTAGGAATACAAGCTAACAGGTAAAGTCAATCCTAAGACAAGCTTAAGCTTTCCAAATTTATCTAAAAGATTCTAGGGGTTCAACATCATCCAAGGTATGTCAAAACACTCCTCCCAATGCCTTATTTATAGGTTTCCAATACCCCTCCTAAAATAGTAGTTATTGGGGTTCAAGTCCCCCAAGTTTGTTTTTTTAAAGGCTAGTTTTGGAAATTTTTCCTTAACAATCGGGTGCCGAATGACTAACAAAACTTCTGCAAATTGTTCACTCAAACTAGACATGTCTTCTTCGGCTGCCAAACTTGTGACCAAAGTTTCCTCAAATTCAACTCTCCATTCACCAAAACAGCTCAAAGATGTCCTTACTCTCTTCTATTGTCGAACCCACAATTGAACGTTAGCCAGATGTTCAATTATACTAGCCATTGGTCTTTGGGTCCTATTCATCTACTGAATCACCAACCAAACAATCTTCCTCAAGCTTCACCCAAATTCAATGATCTTCCAAACTCCACAATTAGTTTTCGAAGCTTAGCTAAAATCTCCACGTGCCTTGATCTCACTGCTGGGTTTGCCCTTGGGTTGTCCACACCCTCTTTGACTACCAAACCCTCAAACGATGGTTAGCCAAAGTCTGAAAATATAAACTTCTTGATCAAACCCTATGTATTCAGTAGTCAAACCACTAATTGAAGGTCGACTAACGGTTGAAACCAATTCTTCCTTAGCCTGCACCTTACATCTTCGATCACCAAAGTCCTGACTCAAGGGTAACCAAAGTCTTTACAACTTCACCACTTCCTTTGATTCTTCAAACTTGATTTCACCAATTGGTTGTTGGATCATCCATGCTTGTAATTAGAGAGCTTACAATGTTGTCTCATCAAAACAAGGTTCAACAATTCCATCAAGACTTTTTGATGAAGACAACTCCAATGTGTTGTTAACTCTCTAATTAGTTGGTGTCAATCATAATAAACCATTCCTTAAGCTTGTTATGTAAATCTTCAGCTCTTCAATTCTTCAAGCTTTTGCCTTGTTGTCCATACATCTTCATTGCTCCAAACCTACACAAGATGTTAATTGAAAACAATGCAAGATGTCATTGCATGGAATATTTATGTCATGATGAAATGTCATGCAACCTATGGCCAATAAAGGATTGACATCTTAGAATGAGTTAGTCATTCTCATAACTTATTAAAATATAATGATTGAAAACATTTTTGAAAGCACTAAGTAATGGTTTATTGAAAACATTTTTGAAAGCACCATTTTAAAGAAATTTTGAACACTAAGTTATACAACTTTTTAAATAAATACATATTCATTGTGTTCTCAGTAGAACACCACAATGAATAAATTTTTAAAAACTATTATCAAACCCACTTTGCATTTGGATCTCAAGATTTTAGAAATAATTTTTCCAAAAATTTTAAGGGAATTTGTTTGTATACTTCCATCATAACCTTCTACTTAATCTTGCACTTGGAGTTGATGTGGCCTCTCTTCTCACAATAGTAGCAAGTTGGGAAATTCCTTGTTGAGGCATGAGTGGTGAAAGCTCTTGATGTTGTTGGTGATCTCCCTAGAACTTTGCCCACCTTACGAGGAATTCTCCTAGTTGAAGTGGAGGCTTTCACAAAGACTAGTGATTTGTTAAATGCTCCGATATAATTGTCACCATCTAGTCCAAGCTTGCATGATGGACTCTTCTGAGATAAAAGCATGTTTGGGTGCTTTTGAGATCCACCAATTCATTTTTCCATGTCATTTTTCTTTGCCTTGAGAAGTTGTTGGTGCTCTTCACATTGATCCTTTGATTGAGCTAGTTCCCTTCCCAAGTTGGTGTTGTCTTACCTTAGTTGTTCATTCTCTTTATTGATGGCCTCTAATTTGATCTTCTTTGCAATAGATTTCGTGTATAATTCTTCAAAAACCTTTTGAATTCAAGAACTTTTTGAAGATCATTATCCTCTTCTTCATCTTCCACGGTCATAAAACAAAATTCTTTAAGGCATTTATCATCTCCTTTCTTATCATCGAAATCAAGGTATAACTCCTTATTTTCCCATGAGTATTGGTCTTTCTCCTTATTTGGGCAATCATTCTTCCAATGTCCAAATCTCTTGCATTTGTAGCATTGCATCTTTTTCTTGGCGATCTCCTTGCCTTTAGACGCCTTGGGCTCCCTATCCTTGTCTTCCCCCTTAGAGGTGGAACTAGTAGTGCCAACAAGTTGGGTTGGTCTAGATCATACAAAACTTGAACCTAACCCAATATTGAATTCCCAAACCCAAACACAAGCCCGAATATATATTTCTTTAATTTTCACCTGAATTTAACCCAAAACCAATTCAGGAAACATTGAACAGAATCAAATTCAAATAGATAATAAATATATTTCACATATTTATAAAAAATACATAAAAATTAATATATTATGATAAATATTCTTATTTATAATTAAAATATAATATATTTTAGAAGATATTTTCATATAATTTAATATTAAATAAAGAAAAATTGAACTTTAATATCAAAATTAAATATTTTTTGACGTCGGGTCCTTATAGAGTCGGGTCCTTTGAGACCCAATCCTGGACCTGATTTGAAAGAGGTGCTAATAAAAAATCGAACTCATAGCCCAAACCCAATAAAGTTGAACCCGAACCTGATATTTTATAGTTGGGCCGAGTCATGTACAGTGCACTAGGTGGAACAACCTTCTTCTTAAGGAACTTCTTAAAATTCCTAGTAATAAGGAACACCTAATGGTCAATATCACAATTAGCCTCATCAATTAGAAACCTAACTACCAAACTCTTCTTCTTCTTCTTGGTGTTGTCCTCCTCCATACTTCGTTATAAGGTGTGTTCATGAGCGATAAAAGATCCAATAAGTTCCTTTATAATCATATCCTTGAGGTTATTAGCTTCTTCTGTTGAAGTGACTTTTGGATGTCATTCCTTAGGCAAAGATGATAACAATTTTTTATTGAGCTCCGCTTTACCAGTGACCTTCCCAAACCCTTTTAAACCTAAAACAACATCATTTAAATTGTTAGTGATTTGAGTTACAATCTCATCACAATCTATTTTAAAAATCTCATATTTACGAGTGAAAAAACTAATTTTAGACTCCTTTACCTAAGAGGATAAGATTTACTGTAGCACTTGCTACATCAAACTCCTTGTAGCAAACTTATTTTTGGTGTAAATCACCACAATTAATGTAATCTAATTCCATAATTAGTGATGATTCAGACCAATTTTAAGGATGCTATAGAGAGTTTGTTGTAGCACTTACTACAATAAATCTTTTCCTTTACTTGTGATGTCCCCTCATGGATAACCTCAAGCATGTTTCATACTTCTTTTGCCAATTGGTGGAAAGAAACCCTATTGAATTCCACTACATCATTAAGTGCACAATAGAGAGTATTCATGGTTTTTGCCAAGGTTTTCCATCTCGAGATCGGTTTCATGTCAACCCTTCCTCTTTTAAATATGTAACAAATTGTTCTAAAATGCAAACTAATAGGCTTAAGTCACCTATTCAAAAGTGGTTAATTAAAGTTGAAGATGTACAACCCATTTTCAATAATAAACTAATCTTACCCCAGTTGATATTAGATACAGGACAAATTTTAAGGGTCTTACAATCCACCTACCTTAAAAGATTTTGCTCTCGAAATTCCTACACTCAACTCGTGACAAAAGCCTAGCCCATGTCCAAATCCAGCCAACCATTAAATACGAAATCAGGTTGGTTTTGATACCATCTATAATGAACCGACCCAAAGTGCAAATTAATGTGCATAAGTCTTCTCTACAAAAGAAATTAACTAAAGTTGAAAATCTATATTCAATTCTCGCTAATAAACTAGATTTTACCCCGATTAGGTATTGGATGTGAGACTAATTTTAGGGGTTATAAGATATTTCGGAGACATGTTGAGTAAATATAAGAGATATTGGAAATTTAACTATATATGTAAAATAAGATTATAAATTTATAGTATAGATAGTCAAAACAATTTTAATAATATTACACACACAAATGCACATTAATCAATATGTTATGTAATCATATTTCTTAACTTAAACATTATTTGTGAGATTGGTAGCATTAATAAAATAAAGAAGATCTAGGTGGGTTCATGTATCCACTTTGATATCAACAATGATGATAGCCTTTAAATAAACACAATATTCATTATGCATCTTTGAATGTTGCTACCATTGCATGAATTCTCTTACATATAGATCATATTATGAATGAGGAATATTTTCCAAAAAATTTATCCCTTACATGTACCACTAAGAAGCAGCTCTTCCAATATGCATGATATGTCACCAATATCATAGCAACATTGCGAATATCGGCAAATATCACTTTGCTAGTAACTTCCATCTCGATTGCTAGCTGATAGCAACATATCAGCAAAATTTCTCTAAAATTACTCAAAATTTAAAACCTTGGCTTTCTCATTGATAGTGTGAGCCGTATTCTATTGGTCAACTGTAAAGACCCAATTACCCAATTACCCGATTACCCGATTACCGTTTAAAAAAAAAAAAACTTTATAAAGGATGGCTAAAGGGAAGAACGTCATTCTCTTCTACAATTTCAGATCTAAGCCATCATCCTCATTATCAAGGTAATTTCTTCTTCTTTCTTTTCTTAATTTTCATACATATGTTAGGAATTGCTAATCTATATGATAACTATGGAATTAAAAACCTCAAATCAACAAGAAAGATAAGAGAATTAAACTAAAATAGATCTAGAGATCCACCCAAGAATGCAAAATTTTGTTGTGTAGCAATTCTTGAGTTGATTTTGATCTATTACAGCAGCAAATTAACTCCTCTTGCTGATTAGTTGCAACATCAACATCCTTAGGCATGTTGTAGTGATTAAAGAGTAGTTTTTCAT
>JAVDBV010084781.1:0-14024 GCA_032619315.1 Piper longum | reverse complement strand
CCCTGCCCTCCAGGAAGGCTGTGTGGGCAGAGTCCCACCAAAGTCTGCCCATGCTCTGCATAGCCCCATTGGCTACACGCACCCATACTTCTGGGGTACAACCCAAGTGTACCAACACTGATCTAGCCCAATCGATCCACTCCAACGCGACCTTAGGATTTGTGCTTCCATAGAATAGATATCCCCCATTTGTTAGGAAGCGCTCAACTTCCAATTGCTCCCTGGTGTGATGGGGTTGCTCAGAGCCCTAACTGCCTAAGCCCTCTCCCACAACGAAATGGTGGTTTCTAGTCGCCTCCGACTCACTGCCAGTGTGTCTTGGTAGCGGGACTCCCACTGGCATCACCGGGGCTGGGATCTCAAACGGCCCTATAGCTGGCTGCACTGGTGGAATATGGGGATACTGAGCTGGCGGAGGTGGCGGTGGTGGTACTTGCTCCGGCTCACAGCCATGGCCGTCTCCCGAATTGTATCCAACAGCCGGGCTATCTCCACACGGGACCGTTGCTGATCCTCCATGGCTCTCATCTGCTCTGAGCTCAGGGCCTGCTGCTCCTCTCGTAGGACCCTAATCAGCTCTGTCTGGGGATTCACCACTGGCTCCTGCACGGGAGATGGGGATAGCCTGTCAGGGATAGGCCTACGGCGTAGCGGTGGTCTACCTTGGCGTCCTCCTGCCATCTGATCAGACGATATAACCAATAATACTAACCACAAACTAATTGAGAGAGACGGCTTACAAACTGCAGCTCACAAACTGCCAGTCACAAATCAACTGCTGTCAAACCAAAAAGGAGGTGAGTGAAAATTTACACAAAGACATACCTGCCAGCTAGGCTATGGATCGGCACAGGGTGGCGGCGGGTTTATAAACAGAACCAGAACATATAACATACAGGCATACAACGTATCATGTTGGCATATCATTCAACACACGCGTACAACCCACGCATCCCAAAAGTGTGCCGCCTTAATAGTCCAAGAGGTTGGCTCTGATACCAATTTGTAACACCCCAATTCGGCCCAAAGGGACAGACTGAATCGTGATATTATAATTTAGAAGCTACTCATTGGACTATCGCGTACAGACTTTACGGAAGCGGATCTCAACCCTCCGTGGAGGCTTAAGACGGACACCATGTTTGCTTTTCATAGAATGCATGCAGAGTTTGTACTACAAAGGCGGATCTTAGACTCAAAGGATTCCTATATAAACACTCCTAGTCGTAACAGAGGTAGAACCATCCCTACTACTATGAGCGGTGACTTTAAAAATGTGATGATCACTCCCAACTATAGAAGAAGCACACCTCCCGCTACAGTTTTGAGGTTGCATGTTGTTGCGTGTATCATATTCTTACTACTTAGTTCAAGTGATTGGCTTATGTCTTCTTATTAGTTACATGAAGGTGATGCAAGTATATGAACAAGGGTCATGGTTACCTATCCCACATACCCTACGCGAGTAATAATTAAAGCGTTAAAGAATTACAGAACATCTTCGAGTATCGGGACATCAAACCCTAATACCCGGACTTCACGTGGGTCTTCAAGTGGTGTGAACCATAAGCTCCTCCACCCACATTACTCTAATACACAAAGAGCTGCAGCCAAATACGTTTTGTGTACCTGACTTAGCTCCTCGTCATGTTCCACGACTTTGGGGCCTATATACCTTACAGATGATGGTTAGCCTTTGTAACACCCCAATTTCGGTTCACTTAAGAACCGGATCAGAAATGTTACGATCGAGTCGAGACATATTTAATATTATTAGTCAGTGAGACTCGATCCATAAAATAGATCGAAATAACCCTCTTGGTGTCATGAGAATGGAAGACATTATTAAATAAACATCAAAATACATAATATATAAATAAATGCAAGAAAGAAAATCTTATGTTGAGCTCAAGTGTATGTAGCATTTATCTGTCCTTCCACCGAAGTCGATACATGATTTGCGAGACCTACATATATTATAAGAAAACCGTCAGTAACGAATGTTACTGGTCCGAAAAATAACTAATAGAAACTGGCAAGTGGGTATTCCATTACCCACGAAAACTTATGAAAATTCAAGAATTGCCTCACACCGGGCCGTAAGCAAACATACTTAACAAATGCCGGCTCGCATGCACGGCTCATAATCATAATCATACATACATACATACAACGCTTACGCCCTCACACCTTCCATATCACCCGCCACTGTACTCAAATGGCAAAAGGAACAATTAAATTAGTGCCACATATTCCGGAAATGCGCTGCATTACGCAGTACCATCATACACCCGCACTACCTCATGGTTTTAAGGAGTACTAGCACGGTCCATACATATCTCCGTACGACTCATTCTCTTATTCGTGAAATCCATAAAACAGCGCGTACTTATATAATAGGCTTAGGGATGAGGCTTGTATAATAGATTTATGGAGCCGGACCGAACCAAGCTGAACCGGACCGAACCAAGTTGAACCAGACCGAATCAAGCTGAACCAGACCAACCCGAATGGCGTGAACCAACCCAGGCTGGAAAATGGGTTGGGTCGGCTGGGAGGATAGCGGACTCGGTCGCGGGCTGGCAGACTCGGCCGCGGGCAGGCGGACACGGATGCGGGCAAACGGGTCGGGCGGAGGACGGTGGTGCCCGTCGCCGGAGAATGCCGACGGCGGCACGGCTGGGATGACCGCCGGTCGGAATCGATAGAGGAGACAACGGGGAAGGCGATGGCGGTGACGGTCGGAGGACTCCGGCCAGTGGCTCGCCGGAAATCGGCCGGAAAGGATCGGTGTCGCCACTGGGTACGGCGACGTTGCCGGCGGCGATCGCGGCCGTGGTGGTCGTCGTGTGTTGTCTCAAAATATAGATCTTGGTGAGATGAAGTGGTGGGGTGGTCGGATTGGCCGGTGGTGGCTCGCCGTCACCGGAAAATGGCCCAAACAGGTGGCGGTGGCGATGGAAACCGACAGCAAAATCATCGTCGCCGGCGACGACTGTGGCGGATCCGGTGCTGATAGTGGGTACGAATTGATAGCCGGCGGCAAGGTGGTCACCTTCGTACCGATGGTGTGGCCGGAGGCGGGCTGGGGTGTCGCCGGCGGCGAGTCGAAGTGGCGGCGGCATAACAATAAAAATTTCAAAATCATGAAACCCTGGAAATCAATGGATGAAGATAAGGATGGGTGGATGGCTCAGATCTTGCCACGTGGCACGATCTGGAAGTCTGACAACTCATGGCCCAGTAGGTCCCACTTATGGTTACACGCACTATAGATATGGCGGCAAGTTCGGATCGATACCGTCCGAACTCGAAACCGACTCGAGTCCTGAAATTGACTCGATAGGAGGGTATTAAGGTAAGAAGGCTAAATGGGCCTCAAACACTGAACTCAATCAAACTGGGCCCACAGGGGCATAAATCGAGTGATCTAAAATTTCTATGATGCATGCAAATGATGTACCCAAAAAAAATCCCAAACGGATACTAAACGTCGTAACGGCCTAAATCTAGGCCTAAAATCCTGTCTAATACGTAAAAACAAATCAGTATACCTCAGTATACACTAATAACTCATGATATTATAATTTGCATGTCTGGAAGACTCAGCCACTATAACATGCTCATACGACCATCTTGGCCTATAATCATAATCTAAAACTAGTTTGACCCGATCTCACTCGATCCAACTCGATAATGACCCAAATAGGGAAAACTTAAATCGGGTAAAACCGTGACCCAAAAATGGGGTTTTACACTAAATGAGTAGCAAAAAATAAAAAAAAAAAAATAACAAATAAAAAAATAAAATACTAAAACTAACCGAAATTTATTCTTATTTAATTAAAACCAAAATATACTATGACATTGTAACACGTCAATTCGGCCTGAAGACCAAACCAAAATTTTATAATTCAGAAAGCTATCCTTTAATTTCTTATCGGACTTACATTGTAAAAGCTGATCTCAACCCTTAAAGATGCTTATGATGAAAAACCTTATAGGACTTATTATTTATACATGCTGTTCATATTATTATAAGAATGATCTTATACTAAAGACTTTTAACATGAGTACTCTGAGTTACAGGAAAGACAACATCTCCCTTGGAAGTACAGGAGGGTGACTTTACAAATGAAGATAAATACTCCTACTTACATGAAGGAAACACCTCAATGCAGCTAAGAGGTTGGGCTTTTCATTATGCTGATGAATGATTAGGCTCTTATACTTAATTTCGATTCAAAGTTATGTATCTTATTCTTTCATGATGTTAATCGTGTTTCATAAGAAATATAGGGGTTCTGATTATCTATTCCACATACCCTCGTGTAAAAATAAAATACATAGGTATTCTTCAAGTATTAGGGCATCATACCCTAACACTTGGTCTTCAAGTAGATCTTCACGAGGTACATACTATAAGCTCCTTCATCCACTTTACTTCAACACATACACAAATAGTTTCAAACAAATATATTTAACATACCTTAAGTGCTACAACATCAGTTCTAGGATTTTGAGGTTACACATCACGAATACGATTTTTAGTCATTGCCCCAAAGTTATTACCTTACATGAAAATATAATAATAACAATGATAATAAAACTATGCATAACGTCAAATGCACACTAAACACATTAGCACGACATACATCCATCATAAGGTCTGGGCACTCACCCACATCACAGTACATCATAAAGTCCCATAGTTCCCAAAATACGTAAGATCATAATCCCACAAAAAATACATAAACCATAGCCCCCACATTATCCATAGCATATCAAGCCACACGGTACCATCCCCCAACATAAGCCTCTCAATCCGTCTACCTACATATATATAGGAAAGCCATAAGTAATCACACAAGTTTGATTACCAGTCTAAAAATAACTACCGATAATCAATGCTAACAGATGAGTATCTTAACACCCATGAGAAAAGTAAAAACTTTGAGTACACATCACAATGCTATACGTGTTGGCCGAGGTACAAATATCATATAACATGTCAAAATAGCTCAACGACCACATACATATATACACATATACTAATGCCCTCACATCCTCCATATATCGCCCGCCATAGTGATAAGATGGCTTGAAACAAAGTGCTATAAATTCCAAATATGTGTTGCATCATACAATACCCTACACACATTACCCGACTTTATGGTGTAAAGGAGTACCAGTATAATTCTTACATCTTCGTATCACTCTCTCTCTAATTCATAAAATTGTAAACCGTCATTGTACTCATATTGGAGGCTTGGGTCTGGACTTATATCATAAGCTTTATGGATCTTAAGTTCGAAAATCATTAAGTGATCTTATCTTTGAAGTTTTATTAAACTACAAAAAATTCAACTACTTGGCCGAAGATCGGTGGAATCCGATAAAATGATAGTGACACTCTTCTATTGTCTAAAACTCGATTAAACCCTCACTCAAGGAGTCAAGAAGGAGATAAATCAGATGACCCTACAAAGCTGGATGAGTGAAAGTCCTCGTCTTAGCTCAAGAAGCTCAACCTCCATACCCTAACAAAAGATGAAACTCAAATCTCACTCAGATCACATCGACAGGCGAGACGAGACAAGGCCACAACACATGCGCATACACTAAGATATTTATTAACATAATTATCTTACTTAGTTACTTGTTAAAACTCATTAGGTAATTTAATTAGGGTATAGATGATTTCTGATATAACTAGTAAATAAATTTCACTTAGAGTATAACCTTAAGTTAATCTAATGGGCTTAATTAAACAGTTTTTCTCATGAGACAGTCAATGTCCAAATTGGCTGGATATTGGACTAGTGGGGCCTGACACCCTAATGATCACACACAAAAATCACTAAGGACTGGCCCATGGGCCACCACCATAAGTGAGGCCCACTAAGGCAAGGCTAAGGTACTCGAAACAGTGATCCTAAGCCGTGCACTTGACTTCTTAGGGCAATTCATGGGCTTGGAGACTCCAATAAATTTCAAAACAATTTATGGTGACTGGTCAACACCTTGAACTATAATCGTACAATTTTTCATACCAAAACTGTAAGAGAGGAGAATTTATTGACAAGGACATTTTTGAAATAGGTTTGACCACTAAGGCTTGGGAAATTTCTATAGGGAAGTCTACTCATCCAAATGCTACCAAATTTTATGGTGAACAAGTAGGGACATACCCTAAGGTCTGGCTGAAATTTCAAGGAATTTCACTACCAAATGACTAGAGTTGGTATTTTACAAGCTGAGCTAAGGAACTAAGGTTTTACTTGTATTCCTGTCCACTCAAAATTACCAAATTAATTAACTACATAAATGACACACAAATTAGCCTAAATTTATTGTGTTTGATGTAAAAACATAAAATGCCTCACATATTTTATGGAGTCTTTTAACAAGCTCCACAGAGAGCACAATCACAGAGCTAGCACAACATAGAATACAAGAAAAAAGGCATCAACCAGATTTAAGGGATATGTTCAAGCCCTTAATGACATTTATTTAGCTTGATAGTTTAGCATGGGTTATCTAACATGCAAACATGAAGAATGTGATAAGTCATTGATTAGTGTAATATTAAGATAGTTTTAACATATCATCTTCACCCCTCCCCCCCCCCCCATCAATTTTTATGCTACTTTTGGTAAAAATGTGAAAATTTTAGATTATTGCAAGTTCTAGCAAGTATAGAAAAATCTTTAGCTGAATTTGAATAAACAAAGATATTTTGAAGTTGTGTGACCAAGCTTGTGTACATGTGCAAATGGAGCAAGCAACCTTTCCACCAACCTAGTATGGACCATGTGAGACACTTCCTACTTTGGTTAGACCTACAATTTTGTACACTTGCAACATGCACATCTGCTGTAGTTCCCCACCTAACCAGACGGATCCACCAACTCACATTTTCTAATCATTGGGTGGTCATCTTATGGAGCAAGGAAGAAACATTGCCATCAATCGCCAATGATTGGGAAGACACTCGTGTGTAGTTGTTGATTGTAAAAGTACAAAGAGCTTCCAAGCATCCCTTGGTTTGCATCTTGAATAATTTGGAACATAGGAGACAAGTCCACCAACTCCACTCAATATTAGCAGCACAAGGGGGACAAGTTAAAATTGCCATGATGAGCTAAACACCTACCCAACTTTGGAGGAAGGAAACCATCGGGAAGATGCAACATGCTTATGAGAAACTTCACCTCTTCGGCTCCCCCACTCACATTGTGAAGAAGATGTATCATACACTACTTTTATATAGATCATACTTCTTTTAGAGATACGATGAATTAGATAAGGCATCTAGGAGAGAAAAACCCACGGTTCCTCTCTTCATCTTTCAGACTCTCAAGTTAAAGGTTGTTGAGAAGTTATGGATGCTGAGTTGCAAAGAGGGAGCACAATTGTAATGACCCACCACTTTTCAATTATTTAATTAGACCTACATGGCATGGTGTTACTTAAAAAAACTAATAAGTTGCTGAATTATAAAAATTTAACAACAACGTATAAGATTGGTTCTCACTATCTAGGACCGTTTCCTATTAGCCACACATATTTCTCGATAAAAATTAAAAGGGAGTCCTCATATTTATCTTTCTCCATGCTCTGGTTGTCTATGGCTTCTCCCACCTAATCTCGTATCTGCACACCTGCGGAGGCAATTCCACGTTAGTGATTACAACACTAAGTAGTATAATAGATAAAACAAATCAAGTACATTCCACTAGTTTTCTATTTTCATTTTAATATGCAGTGGAGCGATGCCCCTATACTCCAAAACAATACGAAGGAGGTATCCACAGTGATCCGCACACCCCGGCCGTAGCCTTTTTTGTTGGGAGGCTACCACTACTATCGCCAGTGCCAGTGCCTTGCACACGCCGTCCGTAACCTTTTTGTGGGGAGGCTATCACTGCACTCAGGTGATTGCTACACCCCGTTTGTGGGGAAGCTCTCACTACCAATTCTAGGATAAGTGCCTTACACACCCCGGCCACAGCCTTTTTATGGGGAGGTATCACTAGACCCAGGTGATTACTACGCCCCGTTTGTGGGGAAGCTATCACTATCAATTTCTAGGGTAAGTGCCTTACACACCCCGGTCGTAGCCTCTTATGGGGAGGCGATCACTAGACCAAGGTGATTACTACGCCTTGTTTGTGGGGAAGCTCTCACTATCAATTTCTATGGTAAGTGCCTTACACACCCCAACCATAGCCTTTTTATGGGGAGGCTATCACTAGACCTAGTGCTAGTGCCTTACACACCCCGGCCGTAGCCTTTTTATGGGGAGGCTATCACTGCATTCCAGTGCGATGGAGGAGTCACTGTGTCTCACTCACCCCGGCCGTAGCCTTTTTATGGGGCGGTTATCACTACTCCAAAACAATAACGATGCATTTACTATTTATATATATAATACGGCCCCGTGTCGGACTGAGTCAATTCCTTGACCCCGGTTGCACTCGGTACATGGTGGTCAAATCTGGGCTCAGGCCGACCTAGGCTACCAATAAGGAAAGTACGACGTTCTACTTATTATACTTACCTGACTTGTGCTATCGTCCGACTGTGATCTGCTAACCTTAATCTAAGTAAAAGTATAAAATTATACATTAGTATAATTTTACTTGCATGAACCTACATGCAAGTCAATGCTATGCCATATTAAATATTTTATCTTCTATAATTCTATTTAGATAATTGATTATTCATGTCACATACTCTTTTAAGTCATTCCTCAATTTTAATTTAATTATTAAATTCATAATTTTCCCTTAACAATTAATAAAATAGTTAATAATTTATAACTAGGAATTTAATTACTATTTTTATTATATTATTTAACTAATTTGTATTATACTAATTTAAGGATATTCTTAACACTATTATTTTAATTTATTTAATTAAATAAAGGTACAAATTTTATCCAATTATAATCTATTAACCCCTCGATTTACTTTAACCGCTTGTAACAAACCGATTAATTATTAACCGTTTATTATTACCGTAATTTTATTAATATCGTAATTTTATATAATAATTTATTAAATTAATATTTTAGCCACTTAACTCATATCTCATTAACTTAATTATTTTTAAATATTTATTTCGAGTTGATATTATTTTTTTAACTCAAACCGGTGTCGAGTCAACCCATATTTACGAAACTACAATCAACTTCTACCCCAACTTTCTCCAAAACAGAGGTGTAATCGGGTGTTTTCCGACGCACTATTCATCTCCGCCCGACTAGCACCGGCCAATCCACCACCGTGAATCGACTCACCTCCGCACCATCTTTGATTCCAACTATAACACTTGGTTACTGCTATCATGATCTTCCCCCAATCGACCCCTGAAGTCATCACTTTGATCATGGTAGCGACTGCGCATCGTTCGCCTCCGGCCGCCGTCAACCGCCATCGACTGCTGTCGTCCGCCACCGACCAGCTCCGCCATGCTTCCAAGGTTCATCCCCGATAACCCCCGGCCACGGCGATGCCGGAATCAGTCGATTATAGCAATTTCTCCCATTCCGTCGCCTGCCATTGCTTCGCCAATTCCGTCGCCGGCGAGCTCCTCCGCTCTGATTAGATGGTCGTCCGGGAACCCTCTACCCTCTAGGGACCTTTCCCGATCAGATTGCAACCCAATCGCTGCCCCGGCCGGCCGGATTTCTGCACCCACCGTCGTCACTATTGTTCATGTCGCCAACTTTGTTTCAAACTTCCGGCTTGTCGGCCATGAACGACTTAAAGTTTGTATTTTTAGTTTAATTCTTTTATTTCTCATCGATTTGAGATTTAGTTGTTTCTTATTGATTTAAGACTTAAAATCTCATTTTTTATTGTTAATTTAACATATGCCATGCATGGAAATTAAGAAGAAGAAGGGAAAAAAATTACGAGAGAAAGGAGGAAGACGGCGCCAATCCGAAGGAAGAAATGAGGATAACGTCCCCCCCTTTCTACCCCCTTTTGATAATGATATAAAATGACGGCTAGGGTACGTGGAAGCACCCTTTCACCGTAATTTCTTTAACCGGGTAATTGTGTAATCGACATGATTTATTTAACCATTTAAACGGTTACACGGTATGGTTCACTTAACCGGTTAAATGGGTAAATAGAATGGTTCACTTAACTGGTTAAACGGGTAAATCATACATAACCAGCTAACGATAATTGTTTTTTTTAAAAAAAAAAATTTTCTACGTTCGATCCCACTGTGTCGAACGTTATTATTATTTTATTTTTTGATTTATTCTTTTATTATTATTATTATTATTATTATTTTTTGGGTCTTTACAATCTCCCCAACTTAAAAGTATTTCGTCCCCAAAATATCATAGCATTAATAGGACATCTATAATTCAGTACATCTCCGGTATTTGTTCTTGTTACAACAATTAAAAGGATTTTATGTTATAAATAGGCTATGGTATTTCCTGGCCATCTCTTGTTCAGTCTCCCATGTAGCTTCTTCTGATCCTTGATTTCTCCACATTACCTTTACCAAAGGGATCTCCTTGTTTCGAAGTGTCTTGTTTTCCCTTGCCAAGATGCGAATCAGTTTTTCCTCGTAAGTTAAATCCGATTGTAGCTCTAAGTCTGAAAAATTTGTGATAATGTGATTCTCATATCTTACATATTTCTTTAGCATTGACATGGGAAAGACATTGTGTACTCCATCAAGGCTTGGTAGTAATGCTAATCTATATGCACAACTTTCGATTCGATCAAGAATTTGAAATGGTCATATGAATCTTGGCTTCAACTTCCATGGTGTTCTAAATTTGATCACTCCCTTTTTAGGTGAGGTCTTAAGTTAGACGAACTCCCCAACTTGGAATTCTAAGTCCTTCCTTCGAGTGTCAGCATACTTTTATGTCGATCCTGGGACCTGTGGGTTATGGGTCCACCACGCTTCCGCTGCGCAACTCTGATGGTCAATAAAAACTTTCAATTGGGGTCCATACAAATAGTGTCTCCATATCTTCGGAGCAAAACCCCCTTCTGCCAATTCTAAGTCATGAGTTGAACCTTCAATTGGCAAGAGGCATAAGCCACCACCTTACCATCTTGCATAAGGACACATCCTAACCCCACTAGAGATGCATCACTGAAGACCACGAATCCTTCATTACCATTTGGCATAGTCAGGACTGGTGCAGTAGTTAGACTCTTCCTCAAAGATTGGAAACTCTCCTCACACTTGCTACTCCATTCGAACTTGACTCCTTTGCGTGTAAGCTTAGTCATTGGCGATGCCACCAAGGATAAATCTTTAATAAATCTCCGATAGTAACCTGCTAGCCCAATGAAACTTTAGATATCAGTGACTGACTTGGGTTGTGGCCAATCAGTGACTGCTTTTACTTTTGATGGATCCAGTGCGACTCTCGCCTTTGAGACAATATGTCCGAGGAAATTCACCTACTTCATCTAGAAGTCACACTTGGATAATTTGGCGAACAATTTATTCTCCCTCAAAACTTGAAGAGCAATGGACAAGTGTTTCATATGGTCTTCCTCGTTATTTGAATAGACAAAAATGTCATCCACAAACAAGATAATAAACTTATCCAAGTATTCTTAGAACACCGTGTTCATAAGTGACATAAAGGCCACTGGCACATTTGTCAGACCAAAAGGCATAACTAGAAACTCATAGTGTCCATATCGAGTTCGGAAAGCCGTTTTCTGTATGTTAGATTCCTTCACTCACGGTTGGTAATATCCGGAGGGCAAGTCTATTTTAGAGAATACACCGGTTGTTTTCAGCTGATCAATTAAGTAATCAATCCTTGGTAAAGGGTACCGATTCTTCACTGTCACTTGATTGAGCTGGAGATAATCTTTGCACAATTGAAGTAAGCCATCCTTTTTCTTTATAAAATGAACAGGGGGCTCCCCAGGGAGAAGTACTTGGTCGAATGAAACCTACCTGCAACAACTCTTCCAGTTGCAAGAACTTCTTGGCATACTCCCTAACTAAATCATTCCTCAGGACTAGAGTAGCAAAGTCTAGTGCTTTCTTCTGAACCACAGACTCAGAAAAGTATTGTCCATTGAAAGCTATTACAAAATCTGCCCATGAAATGGGCAAAATCTCCCGTTGATAGAACGTAGTCTTCTCCATGGACTACCATCAATACGATGCTTCCTCCTGAAGCATGCATGTCGCCAACCTTACTTGATGGCGATGAGGCACAGAGAGAGCTCTAAATGCTTTCTCAGTAATATCAACCCAACTCTCCGCCTTCATTGGGTCGGTTCCTCCAATGAATACTTCAGATCCGCTCTTCCGAAACTTTTCTACAGTGTAACGATCACTGTCATCCATGACTGGCAGTACCACTTGTCGGACTACTGGTGGCACTGGGTTTGAAAGTTCCCCTCGCACGCCCGGGTCAGTTACCCCTACCTGCTCTTGGGCGCTCCACCGATCCCCATTTTGGACGTTACTAGGATCCGCAGACAAATTTGGAGCTCCATTCCCTGCTACCAATCCCGGTAACCGCTGCACCATGTTCTGAACCACAGAACTGGTATTATTTGAAGCCTACGCTAGTCCCTGTATGGCTGTCAGAATCTAGCCCAACACACGCTCCACATTCGAGTTTGACTGCGCAGCTTGGGTTGACTTCCTACAAGTGCCTACCATCTGAAAATTTATTCCGTTATGGTTCCTTAAAAAAATAATTTTTTCCCATCATTATTATTATTATTTTTAAGCATTGACATTCACATGCATTGCTAAAGTGGGGCACACTGTCCCATGACACTGTTATCCATATCGTACAGGCGTCCCATACCACCCATAGTACACAGATAACACCGCTGATTGTAAAGGTGTCCCATACGCTCATTGGTTTAGGTGTCACGTGCGCTTAGCATGACACATAAGCAGCACACCGTCCCATACCAGTGTTATGCTTAAAAAAAAAATTTTCCAGTGATTACTTAGGTTTGTTAGCGAGTCCACTAATTCACTAATGACATACTGCATTGGAGAAAGATAAGTATTTGACTCTTCAACAAGGTACTTGAGTCA
The DNA here is from genome assembly GCA_032619315.1 of Piper longum. Lineage (NCBI taxonomy): Eukaryota > Viridiplantae > Streptophyta > Magnoliopsida > Piperales > Piperaceae > Piper > Piper longum. Next base: position 950 of record JAVDBV010084781.1, on the reverse strand, counting down.
TATGATGTGAGCTTTTGGGAAACCGTACTCTGATACCACCTGTAACGACCCGCCACTTTTCAATTATTTAATTGGGCCTAGATGGCCAGGTGTTACTTAAAAAAACTAATAAGTTGCTGAATTATAAAAATATAACAATAATGTATAAGATTGGTTCCCACTATCTAGGACCGTTTCCTATTAGCCACACATATTTCTCGATAAAAATTAAAAGGGAGTCCTCATATTTATCTTTCTCCATGCTCTGGTTGTCAATGGCTTCTCCCACCTAATCTCGTATCTACACACCTGCTGAGGCAATTCCACGTTAGTGATTACAACACTAAGTAGTATAATACATAAAACAAGTCAAGTACATTCTTCTAGTTTTCTATGTTCATTTTAATATGCGGTGGAGCGATGGTGCTATACTCCGAAACAATGCGGACGAGGTATCCGCATTGATCTGCACTCTCCGGCTGTAACTTTTTTTATGGGGAGGCTACCACTACCATCTCCAGTGCCAGTGCGTCGCACATGCCGGCCGTAGCCTTTTTGTGGGGAGGCTATCACTGCACTCAGGTGATTGCTACACCCCGTTTGTGGGGAAGCTCTCACTACCAATTATAGGGTAAGTGCCTTACACACCCCGGCCGTAGCCTTTTTATGGGGAGGCGATCACTAGACCGAGGTGATTACTAGGTACTGTTTGTGGGGAAGCTCTCACTATCAATATCTAGGGTAAGTGCCTTACAAACCCCGGCCGTAGACTTTTTATAGGGAGGCAATCACTAGACCCAGGTGATTACTACGCCCCGTTTGTGGGGAAGCTCTCACTATCAATTTCTAGGGTAAGTGCCTTACACACCCCAGCCGTAGCCTTTTTATAGGGAGCCTATCACTAGACCCAGTGCGAGTGCCTCACACACCCCGGCCGTAGCCTTTTTATGGGGAGGCTATCACTGCACTCC
>JAVDBV010084780.1:0-17322 GCA_032619315.1 Piper longum | reverse complement strand
ATCCAACCGAGATAACACGGGCGACCAAATGAGGCCCAACCGGCCTTTACTCTCCAGGTCTCCTCCCCTACCTAAAAAACATATCGGTCTCACCTGAGACTTACTAACTAGAATCCAACCGAGATAACACGGGCGACCAAATGAGGCCCAACCGGCCTTTACTCTCCAGGTCTCCTCCCCAAAGGGGAAGGGACCCCTCTTAAATCCCTGGATGCATAGTAAAATTCTCAACCTCCACAAACACTCACTAGTCTAATTAAAGCAAATCAAGATACAAAATAAGAAGATAATGCAGAGCATTAAATGCTAAATACCCAGATAGGTCGTGCCACCTCTTAGAAACCAAGAGCCACTAGATGAGATTTTCGCAAAACGGCCGGCATTGTATAAGTTGATATATTAAAAAAATATTGAGATAAATAGTTAATTATTAAATAATTTGATTAATGCTCGAAAGAAAAATTTTATTAATATTTCTATTATTGACTACTTATGTTATATTTATAGTAATGGTAAAAAATATTTCATTATGAGTTCCGTTGTAATTTAGTTAGTTGAAAAGATTTTAGAATTAGAGAAAATTATTTGTTAATTTTTTTTGGTGAGTTATGAATGAAACTTCCATTCATAACTGATGTATATTAGAAATATTTGTTGTTATTTTTTTAGATAATTTATTAGTTTAAAAGCTATAATTAAAGCCGCCCTAGAAATGTCTCTTCTTTTAAACAGAGGAGATTGCCAACTTAAAAGCTACAATTAAGGTTGTGCTAAAAAGTGTTTATGCTTTCAATCAGAAAGTAAATTGTCCCGTATACTCTACTTTCCAGGTGAAGAGTCTAGACGTTCATCGATGAACTCCTTTTATCTCTCAAAATCCTTCCACCCTTTCTCATGGAAACTATTTGACGACAACATTAAATTGCCAAACGCATTTAAGTCCCTGTTTTTGTTCCAAATTGCATAAGTTCTCAATTTAGCTAATTGATTGTAGGCCTACTCCGCTTTAATCATCACCTGAGCCCAAGCAAACTTGTTTGTTTAATTCATGGCGATCTCCTAATCAACATACCATTCTTCCCTTCCCTCTTTGGTTGGTGCGGTGGTTATGGGATATCCATGACTAAGAAACACCATGGCGGTTGCTGATGGCATAGTGTTAGAAAAATTGTTGTACCTCTCCTGACCAGCCCCAACGAGACCTCGCCTATGCAGTTCTAGAAAGCTCAAACAGGAAACCCTCCCAAAAAATATCAATTTGCATTACAAACAACTCTCACTTGAATATTGTTTGGTCAGCTTTGCAATTAGGCTTTCCACACAATGGAGTTGGAGGGGCAAAGAGGGTTACATTAAGAGTCGTGTAACTGTACCAACCGAGAGCGAAGGAGTTTACCGACCCCAACCCAACGCACGTACTCGTTCCCACGTAGCCCCCTTTCATCCCATGTAATCCATTTTCTTTGCCAACTTCCTCTCTTTCTTTACTACTTAATTTGTGGATACAACGACATAGATTATATACATATATTCTCAACAATCAACATTTAGTATGGAACAGGTTCGTTGATGATATAAATAAATAAATAATTTACAAGCATAAGCAACTTATTTTACAGCAAAAGTCGCAGCAACGCCGTCTTTATAGAGCGTGCTCGTGGTAATTGGTTGCGGAGCAGGTTCGTGGTTGGAGTTGGGCGTTCAGCGGCGCCGCGCCATCTTTATGCCCACCATAGTTAATTTCTCGCTAATCTTTCTAGCAACCTCAGAAATCAATGGCCGAAGCCACCGTGAAGAGGAGGGTCGTGGGCTTGGAGGATGGGAGGATTTGGCTGCCGGCGCCGGACGTTTTTAGTGAACCCTGGGATTCTCGTGAGGTGGGTGTGTGTATGCGCGGTTCACTTCTTAGCATGCTTTCCCAGCTTTGTGAAAGTTAGCCTCCCTGGTCATTTGGGTTCCATCGTCTGATGCTTTTCAGGCTTGTCTCGGCTCACAGCTCCACCGCCGTAGTTTTCCTGTAGACACCGGTGTCCCCCGTGTATGTATCCGTATTACGTTTCATCTTATAGAGATCTACTTGATCACTCAGCGTTTTCGCTTCCTTTTCTTGATTGCGGGGCCTTGTAAAACGTGCATTAGCATTAATAGTATTCAATTAAAATTAGCGTACTATAGACTATTGCATGAATTATACAGTGTCGGTGGCTATATGTTACGTAAATCCAGTGTTTCTAATTGCCCTCGTTGTGATATCTTTTTAATGTTTATGTTGAGCTTCGATTGGCTTCTCTGTTTACTTCAGAAGATTCATCTGAATGTTACGTACGCGTCGGTTTATATATATGTTTACACTGGTCCACTACCGAGAGAAAAAAATGGTGGGTGAAAATAGAATTATAGAAATAATAAATGTTTGATTGACATTGACAATTACATTGGTGTTGCAGCACGTCATTCACTCTTTTACAAGGCTTGGAGGCTGGAAGACGCACCATAAACCCAGATATCTGGGCAATAGGTGGGCATCAACAATGGGAGGACCAGGAATGCAAGCTGTCTTTCTGGAAACAGGTCGACGGTCTTGTGGAACTGGCTTCTTTCTCCCACGCAGAGCAGGCACCGAAGACCTTCGACCCAGCAAGAGACCAGGCACCTATACTATTATACGAACAATTCCATACTTGTTCAATATTAATCTCGTTAATCCGACTTTGAATGGCATTTCGCATATTGGGTGATATAATTAATTGTTGAGTACTCTTACTCATCATCTCCGTTTTTGCTACTTATAAAGGTTGACTTCATTTCCGCAGGTTGCTCCACAGTTTTCCTTCCCAACAAGGTGGTTCAAGCTCTCAACCTCAATGTGCACCAGCTTGGCTCTTGCCTTTCACCTCAAAGAAGTAAATCGACCCCTAAACATTTATACTTTTATGCGTGGCTAAAACAGTCAATTCTTTTGCTTTATATCACTAAATAAACTAGTTGCTTATCTCTTTATATTGGTATGTGAACAGAGATGGTATCGGACGCCGGAAGCAGAAAAGTCGACATGGTTTGTTATCCAAAGGAAGGTGTTAACCATGGCGACGAAGGTACTGCAGCAGAAAAATTGGACGCTTGCAGCATGTCCCCGGAGCTTCTTCTTCCAAAGGAATGGACTTACTAGTTAATTGCAACTCAATAAAATAAGCTTTGAAGCCTTGTAATTAGTCCCAAATAAAAAATGGCTCGCAATTGAGTGGCGTTGCCATGCATCAAATTATTTTCACATCTAGTCAAATGCATTGTTTCGAATAAATTAATTAGTGTGTTGAAAAGAAATTCAACGCATCGCAACGACAAAAATTGTTTTATCATGCCCCTCTAATTTATGCTAGTGTTGAGTGGATCATCTCGGAGCAATTTCCTAATACGCATTTTGTGAATTATAGTAATTAACTAAGTTATTAATGTTGGGCCCTTCGGGCCCCAAAAGTGACTTGTAAAAGGTTCATGAGCCTCTCTTAATCCAAAAGCTAGCTTAAGAATTAAGGTTTTCCCATTAGCCTATATACAAGTCACCGGTAGGATGTGAGATTAACCAAATAATTCTCCCCTTCATACATCACAACACCCGAATCATTTCCCCCTCACCACATGCGGAGCCAACATATCTTGGTGAGGTTCCAGATGACACCAATTCGAGCCAACTTCAGACCGACCGACAAATTGGGAGACACAAATTCGGATCGGCTGACAAATCGTGTGGCTAATTGAGGCAACACCAAAACCAACCTTGGCTCTGATACTACTTGTTGGGCCCTTCGGGCCCCTGGGCCTTTCTTAATCCAAAAGCTAGCTTAAGAATTAAGACTTTCTCATTAACCTATATACAAATCACCAGTTGCCTCCAAATGGGATGTGAGATTAACCCAACAATTAACACATAATATTGTTACTAAATTAGATATCGACAAATTTTTTGTCAGATCACCTTCATTCGTAACAATGAAATATAAAATTTACGAATTTTTTAATAGTTAATATTATAAAAATGATATTATTTAAGAGCCTTAATTTGTATCAATAACCGCTCATACTCTTGCGTCACTTGGTGAACTATTAAATTATAAAAATGGTTAGATAAAGAAGATAATTTCCTCTAAATCAAACAAATTACAGCCATGCGATCTATATAAATAGTTAAATTTGAATATTATTGATATTCTTATATAAGATGATACTCATACTAAGACCTTATTATTTAATATAACAAAGTAAATTTATTATATTAAGTTACTGTAATATTTTTTTCATTAAGTTTACCTCTAAAATCAAAGTCTATCATCTCATTTAATTTAAATTTTATGTATAAAACTGGAGTATTTTAACATAGGCAGTGCATGATATGACATAACACTTATGCTTAATTTATATAAAAAAATACCTTCAATTTTGTGTACAAACTGATCATAATTACCTCTGTATGCTAATATTTATCATTGTTTTAAAATAAATCTTTTTTTATCACTTGCAAAAAATAAAAAGAAAAAAATTATATGTCATAAACCATCAAATAACTATATTTTCAAATAAAAAATGCATTATATTTTTACTGAATTATCATTTATTATATTATGTAAAGTTATTTATTTACATTTTATATATATTTTATCCTTTAGTGCCAACAAAAATGATCCTAAAATTGAAAATTTGGTTCAAAATAGTAAATTGCTCGTTTATTATGTCATTAAAAAAAATTGCACAGACTCCTCCATGTTTAGTCACAGAGAGACATAATTATTGAGTTCTGTAAAAACATAGACAAATTTTTAATGAGGAAAGTTTACCTCATAGCCAGCCAGACAAGAAGATACTCTTGTTTTAAATTAATTTGTGTCATTCAATTATAAGGATAAGTTAAATTAATCATTCGTTAAAAAAAATATTCACCAACCCACTTAGACACCATCAACTAGACCAAGGCACCTCTTGCTAAATTTAGCCACCCATTGGACGAGGTGAGTGGTGCAAGCTAGCCATGGTCACACTAGCTAGCTCTGCCCACCATTGGCGGGTTTGGTTCGGCCAGCCTATCTTGTCGGAGGGGTATTTTTTATTTTTATTTTAAATTTTATTAAATCTGAGACATGGAGCATGAATTTTTGTGTGCCACGGGGCAGGCAATCCAGGGTCATTTTGTATATGTAAAAATTATAGTTAAGAGGGCGAAGATTTGAAAATATGATATTTTTGTAAAGAAATAGGCGGTCCCCACATGGGTGCACTATGTACGCCGGGCGCTTGTAATAATTTCTATTTTAGCCGTCTCGCACAGCACAGCGCTTCCCGTCTTCTCCACAAGGCGGCAAATGCAGCGGCGTCGGAGCGCCGCCGGCCACCGTAGCTTCGACGCCGAACTTTGTACGGATCCGCCGCCATGAAATCATCTTCTTTCCTCGTCACAGAGAATTCCCTCGCCCGGGTTTCTCCCCTCCACACCAAGCCCTTTGACATCGCCCGAGGTCTGTCTACTTCTCCTCCTCCCTTTCTCCCGTCCCCCCACCCTCCACCCCCGCGCTTGCTAAACCTTAATCTTGATGGGCTTCGGTTTCTTTTTGCTTGTATTTATTGTTATTGCGTCGAGCTGTATCAATTCTTTTTGCGTTTTCTGAACAAATGCCGGCGAAAGATTGCATCTTTGACATGTTTGAATACACAAGAAAATTGCAGGCAGGGTGTCCTATCTGCCATTTCACACAAAAAGGCACTCCGGGAAACTCTTTGTATCCCGTAAGTCGAGTTCATGCCGGAGATTTGTTGTTTGCTACGCAGGCCGGCATGAATCCGTGGAGAAGAGAAAGGGGGTGCTTTCTTTGCCGGAGGACGCAACCGTTCATTCTAGCTTGCCGGATGCAATCGATTGCAAGTCTTTATTGGGGAGACGTCTGGGGTTCAAAAATAGGTTCCTCATCTTTATTCAGATGGGGTCGGTAATCAACAGTGCAGCGGAAAGCTTCTTTAAGAGTGAGATAAGGAGGAGGTTGTTTATAACGGCTGTTTTGATCGTAATTAGCCGTGTTGGTTATTTTATACCTTTACCTGGTTTTGATTGGCGGATGACACCAAATGATTACCTAAGCTTTGTCGCTGGTTCCGTTGGTGAATTCTTGTTGCAACTCTAGGATTTCATGTACCTTGACTATACAGTATGGAGTACTCCTTTAAAGCTTCTTTCTTGTAACTGTATGCGTCTCCCTCGGATCTCAAGTGATGTCTGAGGGCATTCAAACATGACTGAAGACTGTGGGCTTCTTCCTGCTTGTAGATTTGGTTATACCTTTGCTTTTCTTTTTATATTTAGAGAATCATTTGCTGTTATCTTACTTGTTAATTTGTGCCTGTTGGGCATTAGGTAGTTGTTCAATTTGCATGAATAGTTGTCAAATGTTTTGTTAATCATTATTGGTTTTCCTGTTAAAGAGGTATCATTTTCGATTAAAGTTTCTGATAGATGAATCTGCTTCGCGATGCAGTATTGTGGCTTGAACAACTTTGATTTCATGTATCAGATGAACTTGGTGATTTGTCTTCTGAACTTAAACTGTCACTCTTTCGGCTTGGAATAAGCCCCCAAATAGCAGCGTCAATCCTTATGCAGGTACCTCCTTGCGATTTGAAACTTGTGCAACTTGATGCAAGAATATGTTGGATGATGCTTGTAGTTTGGAAGAGATGTTGTTAGCTTACAGATTCATGCACAATTTTGAATGTCTCTGTTTTAGCTGTGATGACTTCCTAAAAGCTTCTTCTTTATCTGTACCTCATCTGTATCTTCCCTCACTATACGAGAAATTCAATATTATTTCATCCAGTATCAATTTATGACAGGTGCTTTGTCATGTGGTTCCTTCTCTAGTGAAGCTTCGGAAAGAAGGTTTAGATGGTCATGAAAAGATCAAGGGATATATGTGTGTTATCAATTTTCCAGCTCAAGCAAGTCTTTTTTGTCCTCAAATTTTTTTCTCAGGCGCTTGATATGTTCTTCAATGATCAAATTTGCACTTCGTCAATTATCAGATGGTGGATTTCACTTGGCTTTGCCATACTGGAAGCAGTGGTACTTTCTTGCTATTCACTTCCTTATTCAGTATATGCTGCTAGGCACAGGTATTAATCAGCTGATATGTTGGAAATTCCTTAATGGTCTCGATAGACTACATGCAGATTGCAGTTCATATTAATGGATTTTTAAAATTTTTATCTAGTTATCTTGATGAATATTTGTGCCTGACATATTAGTTATCTGTTGGCCATGAACATGTCATTAAATTATCCATCCTTAAAAAGGATGCTAGCTGCTGGAAACCTTTCATCTATGCATAACAAAGGATGTTCTGAGCAGATAGTGAATTTTGTATATGTGCAGGTTCAAGCATGTGATGGTAACTAGCTTTTACTTGGTTATGGGCGCAATGACTCTGACATGGATTTGTGATAAAATATCAGATGCTGGGTTCGGTGGGTCCAAGCAGCTTCATATTCTTTTTTCTTTGACATCCTTCACTTCAACAATCTTTGTGTGTTTTCATTCTCTGTTTTCTCTAGTTCTTATTACCCATAAAATTAAAGTTTTTTTTCTGGCATCTCATTAAAAAACTTACAAAAAATTATTACTATCAGGCTATTAATACTATCGACTAAATAAATTAATCATGATTACTCCACCTGATGCGTCTTTAGCACAGAAAAATAACTTTGATTTTCACCATAACTTCTGCTGTCTTTTTGGGAGTTCGTATACCTGCAGAAGTTGTGGCTGTGATCCTTAAGACTTCATTCAATAGAATAGAAGTGAAAGGAAGCTATTCATGGGTTGGTCTTGTAGGTAATTTTTTCTGAAGGGAGTATATATTTATGAACCTTGGTCTTAATGGATCTGATGAATGAAAAAGAAGAATAGTCATCTCCCACAAGGCCAGCATGGAAAGTAAATATCTGACTGCTATTGTTTGTTGTCCACCTTGGGCATTTATGTAGCTACTTTTGAGTTACTACTTTGAAAATGACTTTTGCATTCAACGTGTTTGAGAGAAGCGCCCACGGCCATTACAGTAAATGGGCTTGTTCAGCCCGTTTCTAAAATTTCAGAATGGTGGGCATTTATTTTCAAATGCATAGTCATAGATGAATGTTGCACATATTAGAATTGATCTAATATTCATTGGCGTCCTTTGTGGGTGGCCCCTTTCCGAGCCCAGCTTCACATTTTAAGGCCTGCAGGAGGTGAAGTTCGTGCAGTCTTCTTTAAGTCTGATTGCAGGAAAACAATATGCCATTTAATCGCTAATTTTAGCATCTCCAACCTTTATGCAGCTTTTATTCTGCTTACTGAATGACACAGTGCTTTATGTTACCAACTTATTTGATCTCTCTTACATTCTCTAGGACATGGGTCTTCTTTGATCATATGTGCTGGAATTTTAACTGGCTACACAGATACATTGTACAAAATGCTTTCACAGCTCTCAGGTGGGTTATTACAGTTCTTAGGATTCAACTAAAAGTTCTTGACTATGGGTGAGAGGAATGGGTGAGAGGAAACACAGGTTCCTCGGCTTGAAGCTTTGATTGAATTAGATGGACTGAGCATGGTTCATTAGCTATAGCTCGAGCTGAATCAAGGTCACTTATTTCAAGCTCCTTTTTGACAACTAAAGCTCCTTGTATATTATTCTTGGTGGAAGTTGCAGAGTTTTTTCTCAAGGAAAATACATCTTTTGGGGGTTTTTATTTTGTGTTTTATCTACTTTACTGACATTTTGACCTTGGCATAGGTTGAAACTTCACATTGCTTTCTCTCTATCATCCTTTGCATAATTTATAGCATGTTTTAATTAAGCCTTCCTTCTATCCATCTTTACATTTTCCAATATCATCCATTCAACCCCATTGATAATACTCCTTTGGAATTTTGGATATAGTACATGAACTACCACTATCATGCATGTCGCATTTGGAGTAAAAGAAGTGTTTGCGGCCGTAATATGAGCTGAAACAAGTTTTTGTTGAGTCTTGTTGTATCAGTCTAACTTGTCAGTTTGAAAGAAAATTAAGCTGAGGTGTAAGCAAAACCAACTATGACCCCTGTAGAATCCTAGATATTGCAAAAACTTTACGCAGCTCTTATTTGTTTGGCATGAGTTTATGGTTATTGACTTCTTTGCGCTGAGTATAAATTTTGTTTTAAAGTGTTAGCTTACTTCATAAGATAAATTTCGTTGTTTTTGTTGTTGTTGCTGTATCTGTATTGTTTGAGAACTATGTTTTGATCCACTCAGTTTTCAGCACTTCTAGTTTATGGGTCATTGAAATGCCTCTCAGTGGATTTACTCCAATTCATAGCATGAGCATGTCCATAGAGCCTCACAAGCTGTGTGCTTCATGTTATGTGAATTTAAAATGATAGGGGATGCCCAGAGTTACAAATGGGTGTTATTATAGTTGCTTATTGATATAGGGCATCCTCGGCTTCTTCCATGTAATGTTTTCCTTCTTCCAGTTATACTGGTTTGTCAGTGAACTTCCATACCAAATGCAGTTATGGATGCAATCCACAAAGGGGAAAACACTAGAACTACTGAGCTATTTTTTCAAAATTGTATGTTACAGGATAATGCAAGTACTCATGTAGCATTTGGATTGCAGGATCTGGTGCAAATTGGTGACTGTATGTAACTGCAGTGTTGGCCATTTTCCCTATTGTCACTATGTGGGCAGTGCTAGTAACTGAAAGTTGCAGGAAGGTCAAATTACAATATTATGGATTCAAACTTGCTTCTGCGGTCAGGTAACTCTACAACTGATGATGTTTATTATCTGGGTTCAGTTGCACTTTTATTTTATGCTTCTTTCTGATTAACTTTCTAACAATCGGTAAATTGCATTCTTATTTTTGATTGGCCTACAATTGTCTTTTGTTTAGTTCTAATTCTCCTGTTACTGAAGATTAATCCGACCGGGATGCAACCTGTCCTCAACACAAGTTACCTCTTGGCGTTTCCAAGTATTCTTGCAAGGTGATTATTGCTAAATCTCCTCTTTTGTTTAAATTTAGTGGGTTTGTTGTAACATCTAATTAATTTAAATTGTATGGTTGCAGTCTTTTCGGTTCATCTTTTTGGGAGAATGTGAGGGAAATTTTGAATCCGAACAGCTCTATCGGTGCAAAACAATGGGTTTTCTACACTAGTTATGCCGTTTTTGTGTTCCTATTCAATATCTTTGACATTGTAAATATCTTCCTAGTTATTGACAGCGTAACTTTGTTACTCTTGTAAGACAGTTCTTATTTTTACGTCTCTTTATTTCTGCAGGCAAATTTACCCAAGGAAATTTCTGATTATATGACAAAAATGGGTGCTAGAATACCTAATGTCAAGCCTGGAAGGGAAACAATCGAGTACTTGGCAAAAATTCAGGCCTCAACTCGATTCTGGGGTATTTTTTGAAAATTTTGGTAGCAACATGCTTGTTTGATACTAATTAAGGAATTAAAAGTCTATGTGGTCCATATTAACATCTGTAAAAAAATCGCAGGTGGATTGCTGCTGAGCATATTGGCCACTTCATCTACCATACTTGATCATTACTTGCGTAGCATTAACGAAGGGTTCGCAATTGGATTCACATCAATCCTTATTATTGTATGTTGTGTGGGGCTCTAGCTTTTAGTTTTTCTATAGGGCTTTGACTGTGATGTTGAATGAAAAGCATAGTTTTCTGATCAGTGAATTTGTTGTTGCAGGTGGGCTCAAATATTGAGCTGAGAAGATCATATCAAGCATATATCGTGATGCCTAGTTTGAGCAAAGTTTTAAGTCGGTATGGCGTATGATTGGAATCGAACTCATTCGTTAGTGTTGCATGCTCTGGGGAATTTCCCGGCAACTTATTTATAGCTGTGCAAGAGGGCACTACTTCGAGATTGGAAAACGAACGATTTAACTTTTGCAGCCCACTTGGATTTGGGGTCGAACATGGAGAAAAGTTTCTATATAACATGCCTTGAAACAGAAAGCACTTAGTGTTGCAACCGCAAGAGAGGCTCGAAGAAATAACAAGGCCCAGTATCAAGGAAATTTTTGGAAATGCTGTCTGGTCCTCTCTTCATTCCTCTAAAATTCGGAAACTATAGGAAGAGGATGACGTAAGTGGTATGATTAAGAAAATACTTTTTTTTTAATTTGATCTAATCACTCGTACATTAATGTTGAGGAAAACACTCGTACATTATGTATACATGCTTTATGAAACAAAAATGTTGGTACAATCAATTATCAGTATTGTGCCAATCGCATTTTGAACCCATACACGCTATACTCGCCGTAACAAAAATACACAATTTCCTCACAAATGAAATTACATAAAGGCTTGACAATTTAATGTACAAATAATGAATCGCTGGATGATTTAGCTTTTGATCTTGGTGTCACGCCTGTTAACTTCTCCGAACTGTTGGCAAAGGTGCTTGACCCGAATGGCACCTCAAATACTGGCAAATATTCATGAGTAATCTGGTCAGGATTAGAATATTCCACATTCCCATTAGGGTCTTGGCTTCCCGTGGCTGTTCTTGCATGAACTGGAATGGCCAAAATTTTCGCTAGCTCATCTCAATGAATTCCCAGAAAGCAAATGTATCTGCACTTTCAGTTAACGTGAGCTGAAGACAGATGTGGGGGACTGGCAGAGATCTTATTTGCCCAGAAGTTTGCCAGGGTGAGAAAATAATGTTTTCCATTCCATATAATCGTCTTCATTTCTGCATGCGATAACAACGATAAGAATGGTATGTCGGGATGCATCTTAAACTGTCAATGGATTGTTTTATGTCTTTCATAATTTATAAAAAAATTGACAATCCGCCTGCATTGTCTACCGATTACTGATTCACAAATGGCTTCTTCATTGATCATAAAGTAATGTAAAAGGTGAAATCTATGGAAGAGTGAGAATTTAAAATAAGAAGCAGGTGCACACATACCAGGTATCAATTTCAAGGATAATAGGGATGAAAGACACAAGGGAACGTCATGGTCGGGCATGCGATTTTGCAAGGCTACTTCATCAAGATTGCCAACAGCATTGATGGATTTTAATAGTGTTCGAATGGACATACCAAAGTCATTACTTAAACGATCAGCAATGCTTTCAAGAGCGTCTCTCAGCCCCCCATCCGTCCACAAACCCCTGCATGTCCTTAAGCATGTATATATCTTCTCAGAATCCTCAGAATTCAACAATATCCATGGCTTGTAAATAATGGCTGAGCATCTTAAAATCTCAACTACTCTGTAAATTTCTCCAAGGGCTGCAAAATACTGCTGGCCTGCAGAAAATGATAACTTGGGAAATTATAAATTTACTGCAATTACCTATCACTCTCTCAGTGTCACTCTTTTATGATGCACAGGGGAACCAATTTCTGACTACAAAGCTAAAATAACGAAAAGAATAATCCAAAATATTCCACAATCATACAACCATTACCTCTGGAATTCATTAAAATTTGGGTTTGAATATTCTTCTGCAATGATTGTTTCCATATCTTTGAACCATGTTCCAGCTCAAACGAACAAGCTAAAACAACTTTGGACCATGCATCAACATATCTTTTTTGGTTATATGTGGAGTGCAATCTCATAATATGTAGCATCCAAAGAGCATGCTCAAAAAGCCATACAGATGAGTTCAAATTGTTCTTTGCCTGAATAAATGAGGACCATTCATCCAATTTAGGTTGTGGAGATACTAAAAGGAATAGCTTGCAAACAGAAAAAAAAACTGGCAATGAAAAAACATGTAGAAGAAAGCATATCATAACAAGAAGCAAAAAGTTTACCGACAGCCATAGTATAGAGTGCATAATGAAAGGCGCCAACAGCCTTACAACTTGATTGCGTCCACAAGTTTCATCTTGTGGCTAAATGCATATTTTTAAAGGCTAGTAACTGGTGAAAAATCTTTATTATGTTGAATGATTCCAAAAATTAGCTAATATCTCACACAATTTTCTCCAAATTATTTGAGTCAAGTTCCATCTTGTGACTAAATGCAGATTTTTATAGGCTAATAACTGGTGAAATAATCTTTATTATGTTGAATGATTTAAAAAATCAGCTAATACATATCTATTACTCACACAATTCTCTCCAAATTATTTGAGTTCATTTGTCGACAAGTTTTTATTACATGACTTATACTTTGTCTTACTTCTGCCTTGTTGTCTACCAATGGATAACAAATGATTGGCTCGTAGTAATACCAAGAACAACAAATTGTTAACATCCAAGACAAAAGCAAATTCATAACTTTTGTCCTGTTGGCAAGTAATTAATGTAAGATTTAGGTTAATGAAGCATTCAAAATCAAATTGTAAATAAGTTCAAAGTAGACAATTACATACCATCAAAATTTGACTTTCCAGATAATATTCAAACTCAAGCACTTGAAAATCAGGGTCTTTTACAAATTCGAGCAACATATCAATATTGCGAGTTCCAGAGGGAAAGTCAAATGGATGAATTTTCCCAGAAGCCACGTTTTCTTGTTGTAGCTTTTTATATGCAGACTGGAAAAAAGAATAAAAATACAAAAAATTTTAATGCCAAATTATTTGACACATGAAAGAAGACAATTACTTTGTATCATTCACCTGTATCTCCTCATTCATAGCTACAACTTCATCATCTTTCCCTGATAGAGCTGAAGCAACTTTTTTCTTCTGAAAGATATCATTTCAAAGATCATTAGAATAAACAACTTTAAGTTGTTATAATAATGATGTAAAGCAGATACTAACCTTAAGGTCCTCAAGATGGTTAAGAGCCAGATAACGTGATTCTTCTTTTAGTGAACTGTAGAAGTCATCGAACTTCTTTATGCTAGTATTATTGTCGTGAACTTGGTGAGAGCTAGATTTGGAAACCTCTTCTTCAACTCTCTTTACTTCAAGAGCACTTTTGAATTCCGATCTTTCATATAAATTATTTTTGCTGTAATCTACATTAGACATCGAGTGGAATCGAAATGAATCAAATCCATTATTCTGTATATCTTTAGTTATAGTGGCAATTGAATTTTGCTCATCCTCTCGTTCCAAACCAAACATCAGGTCAACTGACAAAGTGGAACCACTCAAGTCTTTCTCTGTAGAATTTTCAAATTCAAAGAATGATGCATTTGGTACATGATAAAGATCAAAAGAATTGATTCTTCCCTTGGAAAAATTGGTAGAACAAGCTGATCCTGTAGCGTAGTTGCTGGAAACCTTAGTGTCCTGAAATGACAATGTGTTATAATGGTTAATTTCATTCGAAAAATATTTAGTCCAATCAAACTGCCGCACAAGACATATCATCTGATTATAATCCACGATGTTCCTTAAATAACATGTTAGCACAAAAAAACTTCTAGGCGCTTACCTGAACAAATCCGTTTTGTTGGCCAGTGCCTGACAATGCATCTTTAAATATCCAATCATTATCATCAATACCCTCTTCAGTAAAATCCAATGGCCCCCCATTCTCGACTTTTACGACTGGATCCTGAACCACGCCAAACAAAAAATAATTAAATTCTAAATGTAAACTATAAAAAAAAAAAATCAACGTGGTAGTCTTGTATCCCATGCAAAACAGATTAGCAAGGAAAACAAGGCAGCATCCAAAAGAATAGCAATGGGAAACCTGAAAATTAAAGTTCGCAAGGGAACTGCTTTCGATGTTATGATTTTGATGAACTTCCAGCTCATTCTGCAATATAATGAAACAAATATTAAACATAGAATATGCCTAAGATATGACTGCCAATCTTGCTAAACATACAAACTACTCTGTTGCTATCCCCACGCATATCTTCAAGTCTTTGCAGGCAATTTGGATAATGAAATTACTCAAATATTCATAAACAATCACCTTAATTTCTCCATTTTGCAACGTTCCAGCTGCATAATCAACCTTAGCATCGTATCGAAATTTTCAAATTGCACACGCTTAGTAACGATCTGATCAAATAAGGTGAAAAATAAAATAAAATCAAACGAAGTATCTACCTCCCAAACGCCGCCGTTATGAGCTCCCGCCAACAAACCCACACCCTTGAATTCCCATCCACTCTCGTCAATGCCATCGCCATTACTCAAATCATCAAACTTTACCCCCTCCTCCCTCTTACCTTCAACTTTCGCAGCATCCCCGTACAAATTGGCGATGAGATCCGCGAAGTTCGACTCCCCCGCCGCCGCCGCAGAAGAGAAGACCCCATCCTGTCCCACCGAACCCTTCTTCACAAACGCATACGATCCACCGAATACGAGCTCCTTGTCGCCGGAACCCCCCTCAACGAGCTCCTCGCCGAAGACGGACAGCGGGATGGCCCCCTTGGGCCTTTCCCACACCTTCTTCCCCCCAGATTCAGAAGACGTGTAAGAAGACGTACCAGTAGACGGTCCGAAGCCCGCAAATGGATCGAAGGCGGCATCGCCGCCTTCGTCGGCGGTGGGAGGGGGTAATGGGAGGGGGCTTTGGACGAAGTCGCCCCAATCATCGTCGGCAGGGGAGGGGGAGGGGAAGGAGGCGAACTTGAAGTCCCCGAAGGTGGCGTCGTCGCCGTCGGCGGCGAGCATGGTCAGCGGCGGAGCTGGTCTAGCTCCCGACGGAGGTGGAACTTGTAATTATTTGGAAGAAGGGAGGGAATGTTTTATTTTGTTTTTTTTTACGGACAATGTTTTCAATAATTGAGCTTTGGATCCCTCATGTTTATGTAATTACTAACTCCTAGTCCACGAAGGTTTATAATTACTACATGCTTTTGGGCCTAGGTTTTGTACTTATCAGTTAGTGGCATTTGGCATGGAATACATATAATTAATTAATAGATGGGAAAAATTAAGGTGAGTTAGTTATACAATGTAGAGCTTATATAAGTTAATTGTCAGCATAATTGTTGACTTATTATTATAACAAAAGAAATATTGTTAGTGTTAATGACTTAAAACCTAGTTTGGGGAAAGGTTGAACAAAATATATAAAGTTCCAAATATGGAAGGAATCGATAGAAGAAAAAAAAAAAGTCTTCCCCATTATTTTACAAAATACCTACCTCCCTTCCTCCCTTATAGGGTTGTTAATTGAGTAAGTCAATTCGTGAGTATTTGATGTTCAGTTTGGTTTGACTCGACTCAAAACTTGACATTTAAATACTCGAATCTGACGCGAACTCAAATCCAATGAGTCAAGTTTAAATAAAGTCGTGTTTGACTCGACTCGATTATAACTCGAACTAGATTCGTAAATTAACCCGATAAAATAATACAATAATATATTTTTTATATTATATTATATTATATATATTTATACTAATAAGTTTAATTATAAATAGTTATATTTATTTATCTAGACTAGCAAAGAAGTGATATAATTGAGATAGTAGGAATTCAAGTCTTTGACCCTTATCAAAGTTATATTCAAGTATTTGACCCTTATCAAGGCTGTCGGTTCAAATCACACCAATTGTATGTTTTAAAAAGTTTCTATCAAGCTTGAACGCATATATTCAGAAGTATGTATATTCAAAACTCGTTCAATCTGAAGTCTAATTTCGATCAAACTTCAAACCCTTCCTCTTACCTCTCTCTCTACCGGAGGTAGATTACCGTCCTTCCCCGCCTCTCCTCCTTCACTCTGCCCTCTCTACGACTTCCATCCCATCTCCCTCTCTCGATTTCGTCTTCATGGAGCTAGAGCTTGCCGCCAAGGCCACAAGGTTGCCCGAGATGCTAAAGGTTAACCTTTGCCTACCATGTATGTGTTTACTAGGAAATAAAACTATTTTCTTTTGTTTTTTCTTCATTGAAATGGAATCATGAGAGGAGTGTTCTTGTACTAGCCTCTGTTATATGGCCGGTTTGATGAACACTTTTGAAGAATTGCTCATTCCCCTGATTTTGATCTTATTAATGTTTATGAGATGTATTCATCATTCTTCATCATACTCCAAATGAGTGGCTAGCTCAGTGCCCTCCCAAGGCTAGGAACGAAGGGAAGCTCCGGTTACAGGTTATGCACTCGTAAACTTATTTCCCCGTCACCGTCATCATCGCCATCGCCGGTTCCGCTAGCCTCTGTCCGAGAAGGAGCTTTATAACATCGTCTTCGCTGTGTCCTGAGTCGGGGCTCTTTTCTTAACCATTGCGCGAGGAGGATCAAGCAGTTGGCCAAGTCCTTCTCCTCGGTGGCACTACCGTCTGAACTCAGCGGAGGTTGCCGGAGACACCAC
>JAVDBV010084777.1:0-10133 GCA_032619315.1 Piper longum | reverse complement strand
GCTGCTCTGTTTTCTGTCTTCACCCTTGTCGGATGGGCCTCTTCTTGGCTTCTTTCTGGCGATTGCGGTTGCGATATCTGGTGAAGCTCAATTTGGGTTTGTAGATCACTTCTCAAGTCTCACTTTTGAGACCACGTTGGCACCGGGAACGACCGGCGTTGTTGGGAGGGAAATCGAGAACGTCGGCCTCTTACTGCTCTGCTTTCTTCCTCTTCTCCGGCCAGCAGCTCTTTGACAGGATTCCGGCGACGACGACGACGATCTCCGGCGATCCTCGGTTTGGGTTGGAAGTTTACTCTCCCTTCTTCACTTCGGGCACCACGTCGGGGCCTGGGATAACCGGCGTTGGTCGGAAAAAATCCTTGAAGACCGTATTTGGCTTCTTTGTTCCTGTTTTTATCTGCAAAGAAAAAAATAAAGATGACGATCTTACAGTGACTTCGACTCTCCAGCAGCAGCGTCTAGTGAAGTAGGGCTCCATAATGGACTCAAAAAGGCACGAGCTTTCTTCCTTTCTTCATGGCTGCATCATTTTCTTCATGTGGGAGATGGGGGAGATGAAACCTTGTTCCTTCTTCTATAGCTCTGGCGTCTTCTCTCTAATAGCAAACACAAGTCTTTTCTTTTCTCTAAAAATTTTCTCCCCCCCTTCTCCAGCAGAAGCACCATGTTTTTATAGAATTGGGATAATTCTTCAGTGAGAAATTTCCTCCGGCAGTTGTAAAACAGCGTCTACCTCTTCTTCTGGCAACTCTTCCTCCGGCAGTTTTGCAACCGTATGACCAATTCCTTTGTAATTTACAGGAAATCATCCTCGTTAATAATTAAATACCGCCCCTATAATTTATTCACATGATCAAATAAATATGTGCGAACATTAGCCCCTATATGTTAAAATATTAGATAAGAGATGGTTTTTTATAAAATTATATTTAAAAATATTTTAAAATTATTTTTAATTATTTTTGATTTGTTTTTTATGAAAATATATATTATTTACATTATTTTAGTGATTTGGGTCAGATTTAAATTATAAGGATACAAATATGATAAATAAAATGGATATCATTTTCAGATTTGGGTTAGATAATAATGTTATTATCTTTCTTGGAAAAAATATTTATAATTATAATACTATCTTCCAATTTGCCTAGGGTTAAAAGTAATACAAAAATTAATTGAATTGATAAGAATTAAATTAAATTTTTTTAAAAAATGATGATGATGATGAACAAACAGTAATCACATGTAAATTTTGACTCAGTGGGGCAGCCAAGGGTAAGGGTATAAAATGTCCAATTAATATCGTTCAATTGACTATTTACTATTTTAAAATCTTTTACCATATTTGAATCGTGAACAAAGTTTAAAAAATTTTATATAATCATGTTTTCATTATTTTTTTGGTGCAACCAATGGTTAAATTTTCACTAATTTATGTACAAATAACTAGCAATATTAAGTGTGTTATAAATTATAATTGAAAATGAATAGTCTACCCATGGTTGGAGAAATTTTATGCCCCAAATCAATATGAATCATATAGGTCTGGCTACCTTCATTTGACATATCTCTAACTAGATCTGGCCGAAGGTAATATTGTCCAATGATTAGGGACATTATACTTTTAAATATATTAAATTTGAGCTATCCTTATAATCGAAAGACCCAAGTTGATTTGGGACTAAGAAATTTTTCCAAAAACTCGTGTAATTTTTATAATTATAATTATTTTAATAACTAACTTTATACTCACAAAATGTAAAAGATTCTAACCATCTAAATTATGGTAAACTATTATTAGAAATTATAAAATAAATAAGTAAAAAATCTAAGTTGATAATCTCATTAAAGAAAACTTTAAAATTTTAATATTTAAAGATTAAGGTTGAGGTAAAAATAAATTTTATAGTTAAATAGAAAATGACTAAATAAAAATCAATTAAATTGGTAAAATAGTTACAGTGGAGCATTCTACCATTATTATCTAGTATGTGTTATTATTATTATTTTTACTCTTGTTACATTTTGACCTTCTCCTAGCATGTGGTTAATCCTTTTACCTATCAAACTCTTTAATTAATCCTCTCACCTATTAAACTCTCTGATTCATCTCATAATAATCCTTCGTATCTCCGACTCTCTTACCTACTACTTAAATGCCCAAAACTCTTTATTTTGTCTTCTACTTATCCAACAATCTTCGCTTTAGTTAATATTTAATTTCAACTACTTAAAACAAATATTTTTAAATTAATTTCATATTAATATTTAATATTTATTAATAAAATTTCTTAATATATTTTTTACTTTTGACAATTTTAAATTAATTTCAATGAGCAATATTTTTTAAAATATATTTGGAAAAATTGCGTGCAAAAGTAAATATTTTTTTATATTTTCATTTCAAATTATTTTATATTTTTTCATATATTATTAATTAAATTAAAATATACTGTATATTAAAAATAAAAAAAATTAACGTACAATGTTAGTTAATTGCATAATATTTAAGTATAACTTTGACGATTAAAAGTTAAGGACCACTAGGAAATTTGAATATTTTAAGTGTAATACAATTTGAATTGACCTTATATGTAAATATTAGCTCTAATTTTAACAAAATGATATTGTTAGGAATTTTAACTAAGAATTATACATGTTTTTTACTAAAATTTTAAATTATAAAATTATTATATATTTATTTATCATATTTTATTTAAAAGGATTTTTTAATGTTTTTTAATATTGTATTTTTAATTTTATTTTTAAATAAAATTTAAAAGGTTTTCGGCCATGTGCATTGCACATGTCTAAGCTAGTTTATATTCAAAATCGGTTAGGTTAAATGAATTAAAATTTTCACTATTTTTATATATATTTAAATAAATTATTTACTCTTTTTTCCTGTTTGATTGGGATGAGTTGATAGATTGGTAAATAGGATGGCCATTTGTAGCTAGAGGCTAGGCTGTCTAGGATAATTACTAATTAAGAATGTATTTTGTTGAAGTGTTTTATTAAGACGTATAGTTAATTGTTGTGTACTCAATTGAGTAATCGGGTGTAAATAGTAAATAGTGTGCCAAGTAGTGAATACTATTGCTCTGTATAAATGACCTTTGAGGCTAAGATAATAAGACTTTGAGTTCACTACTAACTAAATTATTCTTATGTTTTACACTTCAATCAGCCAGTCTTCCCAGCGGATTTGGCTGAGCGACCATGTGACCGTCACCTGACAGACTCACGCAAAAGGTTACAAACTCCCCCAGCCCCCAAGTACATAGCATAAGCAATCTAACAACATAATAATAATGGAACGTAAAGGTGGGTGTCACCGATTTTTACTCAGTATATTAAAATATCTCTCCCTAAAGGAAATATAAAATGTAGGAACTATGAGGCTCCATTGTTTGGAGATCAAAGTATTTGGCCTTTATATATGTTTTTTATTATATAGATGCAAGCTTCACGAAAGGAACTACGCAAGTGTGATATAAAATACACCTCAGGCATACACATGGTCTACAGGCAAAAGGTTTATGCATCTTTTGCGGATGGAAATAAACAAAAAGAATTCACAAATAAAAAATCATTTATTAACCAGTAATCACAGATTAACTCAACATCAAAATGCAGATTAGCAAGTTAGGTACCTAGATTTCTTAGACTGACCAGCAATCTCTTAAGTGAGGTGCTCTCGTTGGATCTACCGTCCAGGCTCCACAATCATACACAGTAAGCAGATAAAGAAAAATGTCAGCCATACCTGTTGATACGGAACTTGCCCGGCTCTCCATTTTTTATCAGGTACAAAACAGCCACCAGTTCGTTTCTCACAGGGCAACAATTTCCACATAAACTATATATACGACAACCTCTATAGTTCCTTTTCTTCTTCTGTTTCTCTTTGTTATACTATTATGGAAAAGGCCAACAGACAGCAAGAACATATGATCTTACTAGCACTAGCAAAAGGACAAGGTAATTAACAAGCATCTAAATTCTTGATAACTTTTTCTTTGTTAAGAGCTTTGTAGAAACCATCTTCTCATTTTCAATGGCAATACCACCAACAACGATTTCGCAAAAATTTACCTTGTAAAGTGTGCCATTTCATGCTGCAAGGAAGCCAATTTCATGTCCTCACTCCTAGTCATTTGATTCCTCACATGCCTCTGCCTCTTTTCTTTTAGTACTTCAATGAATGCTTGATTCAACCGAGATGGCAGGCTTGAGCATATTGTTGATTATAGTTCAGCAATCAGCATAGCCTCAGAAAAGTTTTTTATTGGTTACTGCTTCTCCAACTCCCTTCTTACTACAACTTGCAGACTACCGATGGCATAAAAAATGATAGATATCCATGGCTTCAGTTTCCCCATGATCTGTTTTAAGATACGATTGGAATAAGCAGAATGGCAACCACAGGGGAGCTCTTAAACTTCCCATTAAGAGATAAAGATCATTGCCTACTGAATCTGAGTCCTGATCTGACATTCTATATCACATAGAGGGGAAAAACACCATTAGAACTGCTTCTGCCATTTCAAGTTGTCAGAAGAGGCTTCACCTTTCGCTTGTGTCCCATGCTGTTCACAAGATCTTTGCGCGTGCACACTGAAAACATGTTAATTTTTAATATTCCTAATCTCCGCAGAACATAAGGAAAGCTAAGCTGATCACGTGAAGTAAACCGAACTACTTCATTGAACCACAGACACATGAACAGGTTTGTTAATGGTGTGTGCTCCCTCACTATTACAGAAGCTTCTGCTAGAGCTGCATAAATCCATAACAATAGTCAAAGGGTCTTTCTCACGAAAAAGAAGGCTGCTGTTTAACGAGCACTAGCAGTCATAATCAGGAACGTACCTTTCTTGCCTCGGAATTTTTTGTCATCGGAATGTTTATCTTTTCTATACTGCTTTAACTGGATATCAACTTCTTCTAGAGTAGCTTTGTGTTTCTTAATAACGGCAATACCCTCTTCATAGATGTTGCCACGTCCGTGTTCAGAAATTGAAAAAACAGAATTTGTTCGCCAAAGAAGTGCTTCTAGCACGCTCATTGGATCTCTTCGAAACTGTGACTTTGAATCCACCCAAATAGAATATCTTGCCCGGGGAAATAAACGATGACCCAACATCTGTAGTAAAAATAGGAACTTCTTATGTGAAAAAAGAAACTATCAGAGGTCAATAGCTAAGCAATCTAAATAAGTGCTTGGTTTCAACAAGCTAGCCAATTAAGAATAAAAATAACACTAGCAAGCAGTCAGAGCTAACAGACCTTGGGAATTTTCCCATTTAGACGCTGATCAGAGAAAGGAAGATTTCTAACCACCACAATATGCCATTTACCAATCATACCACCCTCACCTACTCTTATACCACTTGCCTCCTGTGCTGAGAGAGTAATTTCATCCCAGAATGCAACATAGCAAACCTGCAAGATTAATTAAGGAAATGGGAAGGCAAGAACCTCAGATCACTGTGCCACCACAAGTCCAGAGAAAATCAGGAGCAAAAATGTTTTAGAAACAGAATGCACCTTACTAAGTGATTCCTCTACCATCCCTATAGGCTGATAAAGGTCATCCCCACCACCAAATGTACAAGTGGATACAACAGCATTGCATGCTTGCATATAATTCCTGTCCTCCTCAGATATTCTGAATCCTCCATTTCCATTGTAAAAACCGCAATGCAACATAACTACTTCTTTCACCTGACCGAACGAACCATTTGTTCATTTACAAAAATGATAACTTGATGTAGAGGACCAAAGGTGGCGTCAAATTTAAAGAAAAATCTGTAGAATGGCTATTGGTGTAGACATACACAATTACCTTGAAACTTTCTTCCCTTTCCTCAAATGTTTGGTTTCCCGTAAATAAGTTAAATCTTGTTCCCTGGGCAACAAGCTGTTGTGAACTAGAATTGTCCCCGTGCACATGGGACTGATCAGATTTGTACACAACCCTCTTGACAAAAGTAGGCTTCAAAACCCGAGGAAACTCTAATCTCTGAATCTTTTCGCCAGAGAGAAGCTTCAAGCAAGCTGATAAAATTCAAATTATTAGTCCCAAATATGAAACTGCAATGTGCGAGCTTTGACAAGCAAATGAGATGGGTAACAAAAGGAGTATGTGGTTCGAAGTTTCTACATGATTGGACATATATTAAACACAGGTAACACAATATGCTGACAACACAATTGTAATTCTTATATCTTCTTATACAGGTATTAGAAAGCCCTTGGAATCTTAAACTTCATCGTTGGAGTTTAGTTCCATACATTATTCCAGGTTGCAGGTTGCATCAACGGGTATTAGGTCTTCAAATTTGTCAGAAAAATAGATTGCATATATAAGATATGGGTATTGAAGAATGCACTTTTTGACATGATAGAGTAATCCTTACATGCTCAACACCGTGTGTTGGCATAAACATTATATAGTTTCTGGCAACAAGCATTGAAGGACATTAAACAGCTGTGCAGCTTCTAAAGGCACAAAAATACCAAATTATGACAAATAATTAAAAATGCAAAAGAAAGAAGGTAAATCTTCCAGCTCATCAGTTTTCCACACTGAGGCAATGTAGACAAGATATGCAGATTGAGAGCCCATTTCAGCTCCTTCAGTGATAAGGATTCAGCCCAACTAATGCATTTTGTCATCACCTACGCATCAGGAAAAACTTCCAGTTCCCCAATATAAACTACTTTGTGCACATATACACTGTGACACCAGGGATCTTTTCGGGGTAACAGAGCTAGCAGTAATAATATCTGAAATTAGGAGTTCTTATAGAGAAAATTGGCTTACTTGAAACATGCAACAAAAATTTATTATTTGGTATTCCTCTTTTCAAAAATAAAAAAAAGGCAAGAAACAATGAAAATTTTTGCAATCTCTTATGATAAAAACCTGTGTCATTTACCATATCTACAGTTTTCATTATAAGAAAACTATTTTAGTGGTCTCTGCTCAATCTGGAAATTAACAGTAACTCGGTTCAAGCACTATTCTTGCCGCAAAGAATCAAATTTTCCATGCAAGACACAAAACAGCAAACAGAGTAAGAAAATGGAGCTTGTCGTTTTGATTTTCGTAGTACAATAAAAAACTTTAGCACTTAAGCAACTTCGACAACCAAATAAACTCCACAGCCCACACTTTAGTTTTTAGGAAAAAATTCTCGATCTATCAGAACAAGAGCACCCGTTAGTGTTAATAAAATAGAAACCAATATCTAATATAAGCCAAAACTAGGCAAGTCTCGATTTTCATGTTAATATGGAAAATTGAACAGATTATCTTCATGGAAGAATTTGGAATGCAGAAGATAATTTCAATAAGAACATAAAAAAAAAAAGATCAAACGCCAAGGGTTGTGTCGAAGTTTAGAACAGACCTGCAGGCTGCAAAGGTTACAATAGCTGTCTCCGGGACCAAATTCAAACTCCCATACACAAACACACAAACGCAAACGAAAACCACATTTTCCCCCTAACCACCTCAATTTCGTATCAGATCCCTAGGCTAATCATCACGGAGCTAAAAAGGAAACGAAGACTCGAAATTGATTAGTTCCACCCCACGGTGCAGCATTGCTTAGACGAAACAAACCATCAATATCACAGCCACAACAATTGAAAAGCTTCGTTAGAACACTCACGTTCTCTGACGCCGTTCACAACTCGCGTCTGCGGCTCGAGACGACCAAGATTGCCGGCCGGCATTGCCTCCTCCCCGGCAACTTTCAAACTCAACCTCGCCGTGGCCTCCCCCTCGCCGATAGAAACCGCCGGAATCCGACCGACAATGGAAGCATGGTAGAAGAGAACTACGACGGCGAGGGAAGAGGGGAAGAGCGGCCACCACCTCACCACCGCGCGAGCCCCGCGCCTCCGGCGATTGCTCCGAACCCGAGGCCGCGCTCTGCCCGGCGGATCGTCGAAGTCGGCGGCGGCGACGTTGATCGGTAGGGCGGCCACGGCGAGCGCGGAGGTCGACATTGGCGCCGGGAAATTCGGAGCTTGATTTGCCTGGGAGAGGAAAAAATAGTTGAGGTAAAATGACAAATGTGAGGGATATTAGCGTCATTTAATCTCTTCGGATTTAAACTCTAAGGTTATACCCACAAAATCCGACCAATAAAATATAAATAATTCGGGTTTTGTCACAATGCCGACCTTAAAACGGTTTAGTTTGGTTTGAGTATTGAGCTAGATTTAACGGCATCGAGAATATAAAATTTTAAAAAATTATATTTTATTATAATTTGTTATAAATATATATATATATATATACGTATAATTAATATTTATTTATTTTTATATTAGCCTAATTAACTATTTTACAACGTTGTGCTCGCACAGGTTTTTGAGTAATTATTTTTAAATTAATTAGAGATTAGGGTTGCCCAAGGCACCCTTGCCATAAAAATGACCAAACAAAAAATTATAAAAGAAAATGTTATGCAGCTCAAACAAAATAATTAACATGATATTTATTATTTTCTCAATGGGCAACAAACAAATAAAACTAATAATTAATTAAAATTACGTTTTTGAACAAATTCCAAATGAGCTAACACTTGAATATAGTAGAATGAATTACTATGATGCTCGGTGTTGTCCAAAATGACTCCACCAATACCCCAGAAAATTGGTGGGGTATCAAATTTTATCCCGATCCTCCGTGAAAAAATTAAGTTAAATTAGGAGGGTACATTAGCCGGGAAAAATTCCGGGCACGCCAAGCATCAAATTGCGCACAGTACACCACTTTATCTTTCCTAGTCGGTGACCGCGCTGTTTTCCGGTGACTATTATAGAGTCCCCTGTGGATCACACCAAACAGATAATAGTGCCTAGTGGAGTCTTTTGATCATGACAAGGTGTTCGGCAGGTTCACCTAAACTTGCTCAAGTTTATCATGTCCATAATAATATGTCTAAGTTTAAATCGGCTAAACTTGTTCACTGTAAGTCCATCATTA
The DNA here is from genome assembly GCA_032619315.1 of Piper longum. Lineage (NCBI taxonomy): Eukaryota > Viridiplantae > Streptophyta > Magnoliopsida > Piperales > Piperaceae > Piper > Piper longum. The sequence goes on along the minus strand of JAVDBV010084777.1, from coordinate 1,120 downwards.
TCTTCAAAATTTTGCACCATTTCACTAAAATTCAAAGTCCAAATCTTAAATAAATTATATTTTCAAAGAGAATCTTAAATGTTGTAATTGAGTCATTTTAACCATTGTTATAGTTTTAAGATCCACCCCAAAATTCACACTATGTCCACCAATAAAGCGTTTGAATGATTGAGCCACTTATAAATAAACAAGTTTTTATGTTGTTCCATATTATGTCTACACCATTTGATCAAGTTGTTTGTAACTTTGGTTGAACCTATAAATTGATGTCTACACATTACACATGTTCACAGCTAGGGATGGGCACGAGCCGAGTTGACTCGCGAGTTTTTATGAGTCGACTCGACCCGACCCGAACTCGTTAAATTTAAACTCGACTCGTTAACTCGTTACGTATAACTCGACTCGACTCGGTAACAAATAAATCGATTCCGAGTTTCATTAAACTCGAATCGAATCGACTCGATTCAAATTAGACTCGTGACTCGATTAACTTGTAACTCGAATAAACTTAACTCGACTCAGTAATTGCTCTCCATCATGTGACGATTCATATACTTTCATTAAAGTTCAACCAAAATAATTTAATTAGCATGCCTCAAATCATTCCCAATGTATCTATTTGACAGCTTTAAACAGTAAACACTAATAAAGAGCAGTAATAACGTTTTAAAACTTAAAAACTACAAGCATACATATTACAATTTACAAATAATATCATATTACATGAAGATATCCATCAAATTGTTTAAAACCAGTTTTGGCCTCTAAGAGAAGTTAGATCGTCCCTCTGTCAAAAGAAAAAAAGTTGGATCTTGAAACAGGTATGACTTCGTGGTCTATTCCTAATTTTGGTCTTCATACCTTCATTGGCATCTAAGTATAATTGTTGTTTATTCTTTTCCACTTATTTTTTATGCAGTTTCATTGTTTTCCCGTAGTGTATGCAATCCTGTTTTCATATATTAGAAAAACAAGATAAGTTGTGCCCACATACTAACAGTAATAGCTAACCATAGCAAAAAAAAAACGTAGTAAAAATAAGTAAAGAAAATGCTTTTACCAAGGCCAGTGATCTATCATTTGATTGCTTCATCTTCTTGAGGTATTCTTCATCCTG
>JAVDBV010084776.1:15334-25985 GCA_032619315.1 Piper longum | reverse complement strand
CAACCCCACAGCCCAGAGTCTTCAACTTAGTCGGCGTCGGTGTCAGCGGCGTCGATCGAGATGATGCGCCCGGTGGACTCCACAATCGCCTCCTCACCGGATTCCTATGCCAATGCCTCCCGCAATCATCCAATCGGGTGTATTGCACATCGTCCTGGGATGAAGAAATTGATATCCAACGCGGGAGAAGAGCTTGGCCGGGAGAAGAGGATAAAAGCGTGTACCATTTTTTACAGCCGTTGATGAACTTAAGCACAGAAAAATTATTTGTGCTTAAGCACGACAATATTATTTCTATATATATATATATATATATATATATATATATTATTTTAATTTCATGAGGCCAAGAGTGGCGGACTCAGGCAAGGGTCATTACTTCCCGAGGACCCACCGTTCTTCCCATATTTATAAATCGTCATCATTAAACTATAATGAGTATATATGCATACACATCGGCAAAACTATGGTGGGGAAGATCCGGGAGCCAGATAAAGTTTATAATACTGGAAGGAAGAAGAAAAGGAGGTGGCGGCGGCGGTCATATATACACGTATATCATCTTATTTGAGTTCAACAACTACCTCCAACTTCCAAACCCACGTCCATTTTTATGTGTACCAGTAATAGATTCCCTCATAATAAAAGTTGACACATCGTATGGCATCGGCGCCATTGCTCCATCCTCGCTTCCACCACGGCTCCACCTGTCGCGTCCTCAGGAATGGCGGGCTTGGGTCCTCCTCCCAGCTTCTCGGCTTCCATGGTATCTCTTGACTTGTAATTCTTTTATGGGTCCATTCCTATATGACTGATGATTTTCGTCATTTCTCTTATAAATGTCTGGAATATTTTCTATGTTTCATGGCTGTTTGGCGGGGAAAAAAATGTTCATTATAGTATTGTGAGATTGGAAGAGGTTTTCTGTATTGGGTTGGATGGCATATCAGTGTCATCTCATGACAAGGTTAGTTTCATTGTTCTTCTCGTATGAGGTTTGGCATCAAATTGGACATCTGGGTAAGAAAAACATTTGCCCTCATATGTTCTACTTACTTAATCTTACAAATGGAATGATCATTGAATGTCTAAAAATATCCATTTCGTCAAACTGAAATGCTTAGGGGCACATTGTTCCAATTATTTGTTGTTCAAAAGTTAAATCACATAGTTCAATATATGAGCTTTTTGGAATGATTGCTCAAAATAATCCTGTTAACTTCTTCGCAGGCGAATTGAGACAGATGGCGACTTGCAGTGCTACTTCGGCCATGTTAAGAAAAGAGCCGGATCATCTTCTTGTACTTGTACATGGTATTTTGGCTAGGGAAAATTTTTCTTAGACACAGATTTTGGAATTCGATTTTTGCATTTCCTATAAACCGCGACCACTTCCACAGTATTGGATTAGTGAGTTCTTCACTGACAATTTTATGCGTTTTAAAATGCAGCCCGCAAGATTGGACATATGTAGAAACAGAACTTCAAAAGAGACTGGGGGATAATTTTTTAATATATGGTAAATTTGTGCATCTATTTGTTACATTTAAATTTTTTATCTCCCTGTAAGATGTGTTAATACATCGTTTCAAATTTAATTCAACTTTTAAAATATGTTTTTCTAAGCACCTAGTTTGAAATGCTTGAACCTTGGAACTCTCAACAGCAAGTGCTTCTAATATGTTTATGAAAACATTCAGTCGAATTGATAGAGCTGGAAGGCGATTAGCAGCTGAAGTTAGTAAGCACTATCTTTATTTGTATGAATTTGTCAGGCTTGAATAAACTTTCATGCATTCTTAGTTTAGTAAAATGACCATTTAAAAACAATTTTAATATTGTCATCGTGTTCCTTGCTGAATGAAATTTCTAAAGCTTTTGCAATATTTTTTATTTTTTACTGTGAGTAATAGTACTTATGGGAGGTAAGTATGTAAATGCCATCGGATGCGAGCTGTAGGAATCCCAATGGCATTTCTGCCTAAAGCAAAAACCATGAAAATGATCAGATTAATTGTGATTGGTACCAGCTGTATTGCCATTGTTGCCGTAGCCTGACAAATTATCACATGCAGCAGTTACACGACAACTGTCTTCTTTTTCGGCTTAGATATTCAATTTACTTCCTCAATCATGTCGTTGACCATGATCCAGCTTGGTTTGTAGTTCTGTGACTGCTTTTACTTTCCGCTTGATTGCTGGTCAATTCTACTCGTATTCCTGATACACTGCAGTATTTTGTGTAGAAACCTTATTCCATATACGTGCATCTTCTTGATTTGCTACCTTTACTTATGTGTTACTGGTTTTGGTGCAGATATTAGAAGTGGTCAAGAGGACTGAAAGCCTCAAAAGGACCTCGTTCTTAAGTCATTCTCTTGGTGGTTTGTTTGCAAGATATGCAATTTCCATTCTTTACTCTACCCGTGCATTAGCTAGGAACAGCCCTAGTTTAAATGCAAGTATCGAAAACCCTACAAGCTCATCTATACTTGGCAAAGTTGCTGGATTGGAGCCCATCAACTTCGTCACTTTGGCAACTCCACATTTGGGCGTCAGAGGGAAAAACCAGGTGTATCTCTGATATATACAAATTGCTCATCATTGCTTGGCATAGTTTGTAGCTTATCCAGTGGATTGTACTTGCAATTGTACTGTTTTACTTCAATGCAACTGCCACATCTCTTAGGGTTCCCAATACTGGAAAATTTAGCTCCTTCTCTTGCTTCTGTTTTTGCTTGACGGACTGGTTGTCAACTATTTCTTACTGATGGGCATTCTCGCCTGCCACCACTTCTCTTAAGAATGTCATCTGATTGTGAAGGAAAATTCATGCATGCCCATGTCTTAATGTCATAAAATTTAATTGTGGGACTCAGGTTATTCAGGTTTTGTGCTGCATTTGAGTGTAAAATCTTAATTATTAGTTTCTCATGTCTACCTAGATGAGAATATGACTGTCCAACTCAACTAACTCAACTATTGATCTATGGTTGTGCATATTCAATTATGTGCATCTCTTTTTGCCCAAGGCTAAGTTCATTCCATTCTCACGGGATTCTTGAGCAACAAAGCTGGAGTCTGTATTTTTTAGTTTTGTTAGAGGTATTTTTTTTGTTCTTCAATACATACTTTTCCCTAAATGGGTAATTTCAATTTTGGTGCAGATCTGCTCTTGAGGCATTCAAATGTCGCATTTTATATGCAAATGTCTTTTATGATTGTATCCAACTCTTAGATTTCCGGCTTAAACAAGTGTTTTTTTTTTTTATCCTGTGCCAATATTCTTTAACAATATTCTAGATGTGGTTGGCTGGCGAACATCCTCTATAAGAAGAAAATTAGAGCTTTCTAAGGGTATGGTAAAATTCTTGCCTCCTTCCTCTTCAGTGACCTGCCCTGTCATTGCCTCTAATATTTTTACTTGTCACTTGGTCCAACAAAACACTTATATTTAAGAAAAGTATTCTTTTTTCGTGTGTTTTTGTTTATCTGCAGCCTTCACAAAGATATTTGAGTGGCTACAAACGTGTGGTGGAGGTTGAGAACTGCCCTCCTGTGTCAAATAGTAACTCAGGTTTTAGCCAAGGAGCAGCTAAGGCTAAGATGTTTGCTCAAACCTTGCCCAATGCAGAAAAGACAGCAGAATATGATGACATCATTGAAGGTTAAGTATATGCGTATAACTGAACTTAATGATGCTCGATAATATATGCTTGAGCTAATAAGTTTTTGGCTGTCATTAGAGAAAATGATTCGAGGACTGCAAAGAGTGGGGTGGAAGAAAGTTGATGTCAGTTTTTACTCGACAATTTGGCCATTCTTTGCTCACAACCGTATCCATGTATGTTGCTTCTCTAACATCTAAATTTTGTTATTATATAATAGGTACAGTTGTTGAATTTATTAAACCTTGAAATAAGTGGTCATTGATGTCTCAGCTCTCTATATTGATTGCTCCATTGCAGGTAAAAAATAAATTCTAGAATAATGCTGGCGCTGGAGTTGTTGTTCATGTTGCAGATTCCATTAAACAGCATGAATCTCTTGTCCTTCATGAGGCTAACCTCTAGGCTTACAGAGAAGATTTGCTTCAGTCATGTTGCAAACAGAAATTTTTTTTATGGAAACAGATAATTGTATTCTTGTGATTTTGTCAATATTACATTTTCATTTACTTGTATGGAATTCTTTGATTTCGGTAAAAATACCCTTTGGACCGAATAGAATGAGAAAAAAATCAATTTTGGCAAAAAGATGAAATATCAGGCAAGATAAAACATTGAAAAATAAACAGCCATGATGGAAATGTGTAAATTGCTTTGAAAAAAAAGAGAGTTTTCTCATGTCATAATCTTATATAAATGATTAAAGCTGCTCACATGCCTTTGCTGTTAACTAAGCTTTTAATCAACTAAAAAATTTGAGGATCAAGGCCATAGTTCTGTGCAAGGTTGTATGAGCCTGCGCTTGACAGAATGGCTATGAAGTGGGCATTGTTTTCCTTGTAGTGTCTCCTCTTCCGACGCTGCCCTCGTGGGTTTAGACTCTCAACTTGGACAAAGTATTCATTCTTGTTCAATGTTATATTTTTACAATGTCAAATACTCAAATTGTTTACAGCCAATAACATTTAGTTGGTATTCTTGCAAGCTGATCCTTTCATGTGCTTTACAAATAACTAGAATATATTAGTGTTGGCAATCTGTTAGATTAATTGATTTTGTAATTTAACTCTCTCTTTTCGCTAGTCATTTACTATAAATATATATATATAAGAGTTTATTCCTGATCAAACTCCTTTGCAAGTATTTGTTATCAATCGACAATCAATTCTTATTCATTGTAGCTGGTGAGATAGAGTGATGGTTCTCGTTCTCATTTTCTGATGTCATTAACAAGCGGACGAACTCGGCCTCACATTTGCGGTACGAATTGTTAGTTACTTGTAGAATGCGGCAAACTATAAAAATTATAAGTATTCACTAGCTTGAAGAAAACGTGACAGCTATGTACAAGGCGAAGAGCTGCCTAGTAATTTCGTAAATACCGCCATACGTTTTACGTCATTTATCAAATCATGCATGACATAACACTAAGTTCTGATCAGAGCCTATAAAATGCCTTCCATTAATTATTTGTTCACATGTTCAAGAGATCCCTTGTCTCGGACAGTTGGGTTGGTGTGAGTCTGCCTATAATATTCTTGTTTTGCTTCAAAGAAGAGATCAAGATCATACCGTCTATCTCATTGTTTTGTTTCAAGGAATGACTTCATCCGCTCTCTGCGCTTGCCAAGCAATCTTCTCACAAAGAATAGGAAACCAGCATCAGATTCAACCCCGGCAGTATTCCTCATTCAATCATGACAATTCCAACCTCTTCAATGTTTCACTCGGACCCAGAAATTTGACACTAGAAACGTACAAAAAACTTAGGCAAGCCCAAGTCTTTAGTAATTACATCGAGAATCCTTCCGTCAAACATTCCATTTGTTCAGTTTCTACTAGAGGGGCGCCTTCGCTCACGGTAGGAATCATTGGCTTTGGAAACTTTGGCCAGTTTATTGCTCAAGGTCTGCTAAGACAAGGCCACCATGTCCTGGCCACTTCAAGGGCAGACTATTCAGATTATTGCCAACAACGTGGGATCCAATTCTTTCGGTACAGAAGTCTGTCTATCATCATATTACTTCATGTTATTTTATATATGCAGCTTATAGATGTTTTGAAGTGTTGAAGATAGTATCTATGAAGTAGCTTGTTTGGCGCATGATCTTTTCAATGTATAAATGCAGAGATATTGATGGGTTGTGTGAAGAACAGCCGGATGTTATATTTGTTTGCAGCTCTATTCTGTCCACCGAAGCTGTAGTCCGAAGAATCCCATTTCACAAGCTAAAGCCAGACACCATCTTCGCCGACGTCTTGTCTGTCAAACAGTTCCCAAGGAATCTCTTCTTGGAGGTAAGAATACGAAACTATAAGTATATGATCACTTGTTTCAAACAATATAAGAGTTATATTAATTAAATGGAGAATCCTTGCAGGTTCTTCCTCCTGGGTTTGGGATCATGTGCTCACATCCAATGTTTGGGCCAGATAGTGCGAAGAATGGTTGGGAAGGATTGCCGTTTGTTTTTGACAAAGTCAGGGTGGCCGAAAATAGTGTCCAAGACCAGAAATGCAAACAGTTCCTTTCTACATTTGAAAACGAGGTTGGCAACTTGATCCAAATTCCTTGTTTTTATTTACTAGATTCCAACATTTCTCTCTGTCAAGGAAGGTCACCGAGTAATAACAACAATTTAATTAACACCAACTCGTGCAAATGCTCACTTCCCAGGTCTTTCTTTATGTAGTTCTTCTCTTTCATGAATATGTTAAGCTACAATCATAGACTAAATATATGAATGCTATGATCATATTTGCAAGTCATTTAATCATAAGAGTAATTGGTTTTTTAATATTCTGGGTTGTAGGGATGTAGAATGGTGGAGATGTCGTGCGAAGAACATGACCGCCATGCTGCCGGCAGCCAATTTATCACCCATACAATTGGAAGGTAGGATCAAGATCAGAAAACCGATCTTAATTATTCTTGGAAAAAGATATTGGCTTATCAAACACTAAATCGTCTTGGGTTACCACTTGACTAATCTGAATTATATATGACAGAATACTATCTCAACTGGACTTGGATTCCACACCCATTAACACCAAGGGATTTGAGTCTCTTATGCAGCTGGTACAATATGTCACATACTAATAAGTAATTGATTTAACGTTCCCATTTATCAATTTCCTTACTCATCTTAAATTTACGAGGCTATGCTTATTTTTCAGACGGAGACAACAATGAATAATAGCTACGATCTCTATTATGGTCTCTTCATGTACAACGTCAATGCGACGGAACAGGCATGCCATTCCATTGCTCAACTGATCAATCATATTAGTCCTGTCATTATGGTCTCAACCTTGTTGTTTGTAATAAGCTATCTGTAATTTAATGGAATTCATGCATGCAGATAAGGAACTTGGATATGGCATTCGAGATGGTGAAAAGGAAGCTATTTAGCAGGCTCCATGATATACTAAGGAAGCAAATTGTGGAGAGGGTTCCACCTCAAGCTCACCAACAAGCTGTGTTTTCTTGCTCCTCCTACTTCCTTCGTGGCCGAGATGACACGAAGGATTTGGCGTCATTTGCAGCGCCGCCAGCTCAACCACCGCAAGAGCTTACTAATTCGGAGACCACCACCACCTCAACCAGGCCACTTGCTCAGTATTATCTGACTAAAATCGTGGTCTTAACATGTTGAACGTCTAATTGCCTTGTAAGAATGTAGAAAAGGGTGTACATAAAATAAAAATTTATTCCTCTCGCCCAGCCGCCATGGTGGCATTGAACTTATAAAACCAACAACATCAGCCATCAGAATAGAATTTTTGTCATAAATCTAATCGAGGACGTATAAATAGGAATTGGGTAGAGCTCATGCACCTGATATAATGTAATTAGCACTATTATATTGACCTTCGGCCTCCGCTATTATCATTTCAAGGTTACAAGAGGATTTGAATAGCTTATCTATGTTGAATATTATTATCTAGAGGCTTGTTTATTATCTAGAATACGTTCAGTTTGATATTTGAAGAGCCATATCAAAGAGCCGAGAGGACCTTAGAAGTTTGAAAGTTCACATTGAAAATTGACGAAGTTAGGTAAAATACATTAGATGGACCTCCACGTCTATAAATACTTTCTTTGGTCAATTATGAGATTGTATCAACTCTTTGAGTTATTTAAGTTATCCATAAATTAAAGTTTTTTAAATTATATCCTTTCTCTATGAATTTAAATTGTCATATATCCACCACACTATTTTATAATCTTCCATCCCTTTAACCTCCACAATAATCTACCAGATGTTTAAGCTTTAGAACTTACAATGGTTAGGTGTTTTAGACGCTGCAAGTATATGTCGGCCACTTTAACTTCTGAATGTACTATGTACTAATTAACTAACATATTTTTCACATATTCCAAACAAGATCATGATTCATCATCAACTTATTTGATCCGTCCCAGGAGGCTCAACATATTTTGGCTGCCAAGTTAAACTGGGCAACTGAGCTGAATATTGAGCAAACTACGCCTATTGTTTGCATTCTAAGTCAAACTACCTCAAACTAAGATGAGGATTCTAAAATAACTAGCTGCTTGCCTGAGATATTTTTTGGATATTTATTATTTTTGTATTTGATTATCTTCAAATAATTTAAACTTTCACATAAATTGAAATTGATTTAATATTTATACACTTTTGTTAATATTAAATTCATCAATGTTTTTGCATTGCTATTGCCGATCCTAAACTTAGATAAAGAAGAGGGTTGACGTTAGGAAAGACAATTAGCTATAAAAAAATTTATCATTTCTAATTGCATGGATTCTGGTTTAGGGTTCACACCATGTACATCCTTTGGGTACCAGGTGAAAAAAGACGACAACAAGACTTTTATTAATAATCTTTTTCATAATATTTATCCATAGTACATGATTTATATTATATTAGATATTAATTTGTAATAATTGATTTGTATTACATTTATGTAAATTCGTGAATTTATGAATTCCACTCTTTAGAATTTATACTAAAATTTAAAATGGAGTGAAGTTTTAGCTGATTTAGATTTTCTACTTCTATTTTTAATATAAAGAAGTTAAATTGTACGTGAATTAATTAATTTTTGTTAACAAAAATTATTAGTTTTAGCTATTACACTTCAGTGTATAACATAATTCGCTATGTGAATTTTGGAGCATTTTTGTAATACTCCAAATCTGGCACACTTGCGAACTGAACCATAATTTTACAGGTCACCCAATTAAGGTCAATCGGAACCTAATCTGAATGGATCTACGTCTTGAGGTAGAAGAATGAGATGCAAGGAACCCTACTAGGATACTATGAGAATGACATGACAAATAATTCATATTAAAAAACAATAACGATAAAATCAATAAAATTTTTAAAATAAAATAGATAGAGTTTTCTTTAAAAATAAAATAAGGGTCAACCCGTCAAAGCAATAATATATAACCACCTATATCATATCATCTAATTTCTTCATTCCATAACATACCAAGTGATATCAACAAAATCTTTTACATAAACTGAGTCGTAAACCATCTATTTGTTCTCATTCACATTTCATTCATAAACTGGTTCTTGACCCATATATTCAACATTTAAACACATTTACTAAAACATATGTCATATCATACCATGATCTGTATTTCATTATCAAATTCTTAATGTAGTGTGTTCAAAATGGGTTTTTAAAGTGAAGCAATGATTTGATGGCTTTCTTGAATGGTACAAAGCCAAACTGATTGCAAAGGGTTCCATCAATTGCTTGGTCGTGACTACAATGACATCTTTAGTCTAGTAATTTGCATTGATATCATTTGCCTTGTTATTTTCATTGGCATTTCAAAGGGTTGGGTTTTTAGGCAACTCGATATTAAGAATGCTTTTCTACGTAGTAATCTTAAGGAGACGGTATTTATAAAGCAACCTTAGGGGGTTATTGATTTTAATTCTATTGATTATGTTTGTCACCTACATAAATCTATCTGTGGATTGAAGCAAGCACCCCAGGTTTGGTATCACAAGTTTGGTACATTTCTTTTCAACTCTGAGTTTTGAAATTCACTTCACGATGCCTCCATGTTTGTCCTCGCCACTAATACTTATATGTTAATACTCCACATTTATATGAATGACATTATCTTAACAGGCTCATCTTCGCTGATGATTTCAAAATTTATTAGAGTTCATTTTTTACACTTTGATATGAAGGACTTAGGTCTGTTAAATTTTTTTCTTGGAACGGAAGTTACTTATCAATAGTATGGAATTTTTTTTTCTCAACCAAGTATGCTCTTCAGTTGCTTCAGCAATTTGGTATGAACCGTGCAAATCCAATTTCGACTCCTACTTCTAGTGATGTCTTTCCATGAATGATGGCAACATCTTATTTGATACTACTAAGTATCTAACACTCACCCAAGTAAACTTTGCTTATGCTGCTAATGGTATTTGTCAATTTATTCTATCTCTCCGCACATTTCATTTTCTTGCTGTTAAGCATGTCCTGCAGTATACTAAAGGCATTCCTGCATTTCCTTCATATTAACTAGATACACTAATGGCGATTGGTAGACTGTCCAGACACACACCGATCTCGTAGATTTCTAAGTAACAATCAACAGTTGCTAAGTCTAGCTCCAACGCAAAGTTTTGCTCATTGGCTCTTCTTAGCTTAGAGGTGATGTGGCTATTTACTCAAGCCCTACAAATTCTATTGTATTCTCCACTAACCCTACACTGTGACAATATCAACACCCTATATTTGGCATCCAATCCAGTTTATAATAGAAGCAAACACTTTGAAATTGATATACATTTTATTCAAGAAAAGGTAGCAGCTAGAATTGTTAGACTTTGACATTTTCCCTCCAATGACCAAGTCGTTAATTTATTTACTAAGCCTGGCTACCATCCTCATTTTGAATTGCTTCGCTCCAAGCTTCAAGTTGGCTTCCCCTTTGAGCTTTGGGGGGGGGGGGGGGGGGGGGG
>JAVDBV010084776.1:0-15314 GCA_032619315.1 Piper longum | reverse complement strand
CCCCCCCCCCCCCCCCCCCAGTGTTCAATGTAGACCTCTTCTTTATCCTAACCGAATATATTATATGGCTATTTACTCAAGCCCTACAAATTCTATTATATTCTTCATTAACCCTCTAGTGTGCAATATCAACACCCTATATTTGGCATCAAATCCAATTTACAATAGAAGCAAGCACATTGAAATTGGGTCATTTTATTAGAGAGAAGGAGATTGTTAGACTTTGACATTTTCCCTCCAATGACTAAGTCACTAATTTATTTACTAAACCTCTCTATTGTTCTCGTTTTGAATTGCTTCGCTCCAAGCTTCAAGTTGGCTCCCCCCTTGAGCTTGTGGGGGGAGGGATTATAAACTATACGACCCGTCCAATGTAGACCTCTTCTCTATCCTAAAAGATTGTAACTATATTATATAGATTTTCCTCCGTTAATTCTTGTAGCCAATTTCTCGACATGTATTCTATTTATATATGAAGAGAAAAAGCTCTCAGTAATGGGAATTTATTTACTTACAATGAGATCATTTATTTTAATTATGGTTTGAATATAATTTTTTGTATGAAAGATTCATGACTTTCTAAATCAAACTATGTGAATAGCTCCTTGACAAATTTTATGATTGACTTTTCTAGTCTTTAAAGTCTTTCTGAGTCAAGTAAAAAATATTTTATATTGAATTAGTTTCTTTTTAGTTTAGTCTAATTATTTAAAGTAACATTAATTATATATTTATCAATCTCAAATGTCACAGAGAACATTATCTCAAAAAGCCTATGGTGTATGGCGCTTCCTCTAGTACCCTTCTTCCGTAGAGGATATTGGGAAGATTGAAGGTTCATTTCATTTGGAAGGAGCTTAGATATAGTAGCTAGTGACTCTCCAGTTCAAGATATGGACGTTAGAGACTGTTGAGTTCTAAAAGCCATACGCTCAGCTGCTGATCACAAGTATATCGTGCAACAAACTGTCTCAATATAAAGCTTTTGTGTGAATACTACGCTTACAAACCTGGTGGATCGTTTACTCTTCTTCGGGGAGACAGATGATGTAATAATGGGTGAAGCCGGCAAGACAAATGTGATATTTATCCATATAGATGGTGCTCTACTTACACTGAAAGAGCCTTTCGATTATATTGAGGGTGTAGATTACCCATCCGAGCAAAAAATGACTTGCATATATGTCTCCATAGGTAAAGAAATGAGAATAAAGCTCACTTAAGTAAATTCCTATGGACACATTCATTTAGTTTAGATGGATGGTATATATTGACGTTGTAAACTCCCCCGCTATATTTATGAATGTTCCCCCTTTTTATTCGGCGAGTGAAGTCGATGCTCTTATGTGCTTCATGCACGAGCATGAATGGAGTAATCACCTCCCTGGTTCACGTAGTGCTATATAGCCGATCAAAACTCTACTTTATTTGGTCACAATGGTGGCTTCTCAAACTTTAGAAGTTGCTCTATTTAATGTTCATACAAAGGAAAGGGATATCATGAGACATCAATCTTTACAAAGTCAATACTTTTTATATCTTATAAGTTAAATATCTGCTATTAATAATACAATTTATACAGTAATAATAATAAATTTTATATGCTTGTTATTATATTTTAAGTTGGCTCAAGTATTTAATATAAATTTTGTTATCAATTGTTGTAAAAATATATTATTAACTTGTCTATATTTGTTGAGATAAACATATATAGAAATTTACTTAGACCAAGAACTTGTATATTTTTTGTCAAAGAAACAAAAAAACTTGTATATTCTTTTTAGAGTTAAAGATAAAGTACAATATAATGAGCCTAAGTTATTTTTTAAAAATAATTAATCAAGTTTAAAGATTTATAATTCATTCTCAATCTAATTCATCTCTTAAAAAGTGATTAATCAAATTATATATATATATATATTCTATTATCAATTAAAAGTAGGATTTTATTCTATTAGGTATTAAATATTTATTTAATCAAGTTGAAGATGTTGAATATTTATACTTCATTCTTACTTATAAATAGGATTTGACTCTACTATGTATTAGATATGAGATTAAGTTGAAGGATTTTACAATCCATTCACTTTAGAAAATTTCATCTTTAAAATTTCTATATTTGGCCCGTCACTAGCCCCAACTCACATTATTCTTTAGCCTGTGATTGACAGCTAAACCTAACGCTCCTACTCTATCCCACTATCCAATACGAAATCAAGTTGTTTTAATACTTTATATAATGACTTATAAATTAATGAGCCCAAGTCATCCATTTAAAACTAGTTAATCAAGTTAAAGATTTATAATTTATTCTCACTTATAAACATGTACAAATTAATCAGAGTATTCTTTTTAAAAGTGGTTAACTAAATTAAAGATGTATAGTTCATTCTTATTTATAAACATGTCCTATATAGTGTTTCCTAAAATCAGCCAATAAGGAAAAGAAAGCATGCGCTGATCAGTAAAGATGGATACTGCACCATGGGTTTGTCTTGAGCACCCTTTTTAGCATATCTTATTTAACGCCGGTGTTAGATAACCAAATTACCCTTGGTGTGAATACATGCCACACCAACTTATCCCTAGGGATGGTGATGGCTATAATTTTGAATATTGTATTAGTTAACATATCAGATTTATAATCAATACGAAATATATTTGGTTTAATCGAGTTAAACCGGGTTCAACCTGATTTTAAAATTATAAATAAAATATTTTATCAACTATTTAATATGTATTTTGTCGTCAATATTTTATTAAACACCGGTTAAAATACTATAACTTTGAGAAAAAATGGATTTTGTGAAATTTCATATTAAGAAATTACATATGGATTAAAATGGTACAAAATTTTAAATATGGAAAGTGGTACATTGTATGTAGGATACAATCGGGTGCTACATTACAGTATTTAAATTTATAGTACTAACAAATGAGATCATGCAACGCAATTGAAAACAGAAAAATGCACAACATTTCATTAGTTTATAAAAAATTGTATCGACGAAAATTTTGGCACTAACTTGCAAATATGCTTGGTTTGGCGGAGTACTTGTCTATAACGTGAAAAATGTTCGTCTCTTCAATAACCTTTCCACAAAGAGTTAATTAAATCTTCATTTTCTAATCCTGCGTATAGAATAATTAAAAGGAATAGACTTACTCATAAATTTAATTACAATGATAAGGCTAGAAAATTAATTAAAAAGAAGAGTGGGGACTTTCATATCAGAGTGATGAATTTGTCCGCCTGCGATCACCACAGGACAGCATAGTTTTAAATACCTATCAGCCATGATAGTGAACTTTTGGCCGGTACGAGGTATCTATGGTTCAATGAGTTCAACCTGATTTAGTATGTTGTAGTGGATCAAAAAATAAATTAATATATTTCTTTAAAAATTTTGAAGACTTATTATTGGTCGTAATTAATTTATTTTATATGTTAAAAATTGAAAATTGTGTTAATGATTAGACTTTAAAGATATTTAGGATGTTAGGAAGAATTATTATCATTTTATCTAAAAATTTATTATCATTTTATCGCAACTAATTTTAATAAATAATCATAAAGATTAAGCAATAAATAATAATAATAATACTATTATTATTATTAATTACTACATTAATATAGTTGAAGAATAGCTTGGCGGTTTGAGGCTTTGACATTTACCACCCATAGACTACTGCACACGAATTTTTTTTTCGGTATAATTAATCTGATCTAACCCGGCTTTATTAAAAAATGGGCTAAAAAAATTCGGTATGCTTGCATAGCAATCCAATGGCTGAACCAGATTCGATTTGGTTCTCGTACCTGGTATACCGGGTTGGACATTTAAAATTGTGCTTCAAAATCTACATGTTAAATACACAATGTCAAATAATTCATTCACTTAATACTTTCAATTCCACACTTATTCTAAGAGTACGTTAGAGTGTTAAAATAGAGGTGATAGATTAGTGACCACTCACTATCTTTCTTTTCAAATTCAATTTTAATCTGCCCAGTGAAGGCATTTTAATAATTTGATAAGTCCAACATTGCAATCTAGAAAAAAGAGTATAGAACATAAATGACATTTATAAATTAACACACACACACACACACACTCTTGAATCAAATTATAGAAAATACCTCATAGGCCTCAATGGCAGATACAGATATAACTGGCTTAGGTGTGGGTTGTGATGACGAAGATGGAGTGATAGGACTTCGCTACAAAAGTACTGGATCGAGTCATGCTTCCACTCCAAAATATGCAGTGCCCGCATATAACATTGAGCGGGGAGACGAGGGAGGCGATTACTCCACTCATGCTCGTGTACAAAAGCACACAAGAACGTCGATTATCCTTGCCGAATGGAAAGGGACCTGCATATATATGTAACGAAGTGAAAATAAATCACTTACATTAATCCTATGGGAACATTTACAAATATGGCGGGGGAGTCGACACCAACACTCAATGTATACCATCCGTCTTGACATTGTAAAGGGTCTTTCAGTGCAAGAACAGCTCCATCAACATGGATAAATATTACTCTTGCCCTCCCAGGTTCACAAGTCATTGCTTCCTCTATCTCCCCGTAAAACATAAAGTGACCTAAGCTTTGTAAGCTTTATCTTCTCACAGAAAAGAAAAAAATTTTGCTAGAAGGTTTGACGGTTAATGTTGGCTATAAGACCCGGTAAGGAATGAGATAAATATAAATTAATGTATCTATTTATTGTTGAAATAACAAAACTATCATAAATATATAAAATGAGTAGATGATTTGATGGAAGCTGATAGGCCTTACAAAAATATTAGCTGTAAAGTCTTATAGTAGATTTGCACTCGCTCTTTTGTCGGGTTTGACTATTTTATTGTTAAATTTTAGGTGAATTATTAGGGGTATTTTAATTATTTTAATAAAAATAAGAAATCAGTGCGATTTCTTTTTTGAGAAGGAAAAAAAAATCTAGAGAGAAAAGGAGATAAATCCTCCAAAAGAAGATTTCCAGATTACCTGTTATTGGATTGAGGATTTGGAGTTTTGAATAAAAAAATTAAGGAAAATAGGTCAAATTACAGATATCTTGCATCTTGGCCCTGACTGTGTTGCATCTTAACTCTTTTTAGAGATTTTCCTATTTCCATCTTCTCTAGTTCTTTTTTTGTTATGAATTGAATGATTACAATGAATGTCATGGTGTTTCTTGTTTCTAGTTTATGATATGGAGTAAATTCATTTTTTTCTGGATTCCAATGGATTTTGATTATGATCTTTAATAAAGTTTATTTCTTTACTCTATTCAATTGATGTCTTGGGCTATTTATTCTATCAAATTTAATTGCATGTAATAGCCTGATCAACGATTGTTCAAAAAAATTGATTTTCTCTAGAGATAGCAGATTTATTATAGATAGAATTATCTTTATTCATGTTGGAATTAAATATGTGAATAGGGTGGAGAAATTCTTATTTGTTTGAGACAACCATAAGGGTTGAGTTAAATAGAATGTTTTGATTTAATTGCACAGGGACATAGTATTTGGATTAAAGTAATAAATTAGTATTGTGACTCGAGAGATATGAGAGAAATAGTGCCCTTGG
The DNA here is from genome assembly GCA_032619315.1 of Piper longum. NCBI lineage: Eukaryota > Viridiplantae > Streptophyta > Magnoliopsida > Piperales > Piperaceae > Piper > Piper longum. The sequence continues at coordinate 9,710 of JAVDBV010084776.1, read as the reverse complement.
TTAACAACCCATGATGTTAACTGATACAGGAATAGAATAAAAAGAGTTAGGTTGAGCAATTAAATGGAGTTTTGAATCATAGGTCTTAATTCATAGTTGAATTAAAATCAAGTGGTTTAGTTGTATTTCTCCTTCACAGTTTGAGTAGAGTTGAATGAATTAAACTTAATTATTGCGAGTTTAATTATACGTTGTATGTGGAAATGAATTTTATTATCACTTTATTAGTTGATACGAGACGTTCACTAACGTGTTTAAAAACATATATCAACCGGGTTGCTTTCAAAACTAGAGGATCTCTAGTCTCTATCTTTTGGGCAATCTGGCTAAGCTCATTTATAGTAAATTATACAAGATGTTGTGTCATGCTTGATGTATTTTAAAAATAAATTTAAATATTATGAATAAATTCTCATTAAATAATAAAATAGACTACATAATAATTTATTTTCTTAGATATAGATTCTAATTGATTTTAATTTTAAAGATATATCTTAATTAGTTGAGAAAATAGATTATAATAATTTGACTTTTTATTTTTTTTATTTTTATTATATTTTGATTGATTAAATCTACTACTTTTAATAATAATGTATCTCTCTCTAAGCAAGCTTTCATATAAAGATTTATCAAAAAAAGTTTACATATAAAGATAAGAGTAAAAATGGAAGCCTGATTTAAACACGCTTGGGGTTGGTTTATAATGTTCGTAAAACCTAAAACAGTTTTCTAGACTAGAAAAAAAATAAATTCCGTTGCCGGGACTTGAACCCGGGTCTCTCTCGGGTGAGAGCCGAGTATCCTAACCAACTAGACTACAACGGATTTACGTGTAGGGAAGAAATATAATTTTCTATAAAATATGTCAAATGCAACCATTATTCTCTTCAATTCCTTCGAGCTACTTTAGCCACCTTTCTGTTCTGCATGCATAGGCATAAAAATGGGTATATCCAAACTCCAAAGCATCATCAGCTATGTTTAAATATACCCTGTAAGATGCTCAGAAATAAGGTCAAATTATTCCAACATGAAAAGAATATGAGAAGCATAATTCACACTGGTTTAAAGTTATAAGTTGTCTAGAAATGCACCTCATCGCTAAATTGCCGAATGTAGCCGGTTATGCACATCTCTGACTACTTCCCATGGAGTTCTAATATAGACCCGTTAACCAGCTGTAGATGCTACGGAAATTAATGGAACTAAAGTAAATTTCCTTGCAATGTGAAATTCGTTCATAAACAGTAAACATTTTCATTAACCAAGTTATCTAAGTACGTGGATTTGATGAGCAAAGAATTCTAATATCACTTACAGTTACTCTTTTAGAAGCCTCCAAACTCTGTTCCTACTCGATGCCCGGTGCCACTTTAAAGCTTTCCTTAGAAGCTTCTCTTCTTGCCCAGCAAATGAACACTCCAGACATCTGATTGGGAAGGAGCTCAGAAGAATCCTTACCTGGTAATTAATGGTCTTAAGGCAGTTAATGTTTCCAAATATAAAATGACATTATAAGCAAAACATGTGCCGTTTCTGCTTATGAAGAACGGTGCAATATTTCACTAACCTAGAACTCCATGGGAAGCTTCTTTTTGAGTTCTGCACTTCAAATGCAATTGCTGTATAGGCAGGGCATTATGGACCCCTATTTTTAATAAGATATAAGAAGGAACTCACACATATTTGTATTAAATTAAGGTATTTGCATGTACGTAAAAACTGTAAAGGCATGGAAAGAGGTGTACAATCCCCAAACGGTGGAAGACCCCAAAGCTCGGTCTGAAATTCTAAGAGAGGTTGAAGCACAGAGTAGGCAGTCGTGTAACGATAGGCGAGATTTGGTATGGAAGGAACTGCAACCATTTTCATTCCTGCTGCCTTTGCTGCACTGACACTAAAGTGGCTTAGCTTAGCATAATTATTAGTGTTATTAGTGAAGGTAAGATGAAAACTTCGCACTAGGATCAAGTAACATCAAGTTCTACTCTAGAAACAAATCAATCCTTTCAAAAAGAGCTGGATAAAATATTAGCTAACTTGCAAGGAATCTTCAATGGCCAAACATTGAGTAGCTTCTACATTCAATCGACTTGCTGCCTCCAGAAATCTGAAGATTGGAGTTCAAAGATTAAGAAAGTAAACCGTATGTGTTTAAAGATATATGTCATCCTACAAGGAATTAGGACAAGAATACTACATGTCAGGAGAGGGCTTTCCTGATTTAACTTCGTCCCCTCCAATGACCACAGAGAACATGTCCTTCCAACCTATGAAACATTTACAACCACTAATTATCCAATTAGTTAGGAAAGCTGGCAACATATGAACACATCTGTTAGAACATAAAAATCCAGAGTAATATGAACCTTGCTGATAAGAGATCTTTGTGTCGATATTTTTCCTTACAAAATTTGAAGCAAGTGCAAATGGAATTCCATGCTTATGAAGGTGACCAATGAAGCGATTAGCCCCTGGAAGGGCTTTCACTAGAGACCACCTGCATAATTGTCATAATATTTATCTACAGTTAGCTACCTGTCTTTCTTCTTTTATACCCATTATTTATTTGTTAGAAGCCCAGTTAATTATATGCTTACTATTTCAGAAACGTTTTTGAAATGGTAGCCACTAAAATAAAAAAATGATATTAAGAAAAGGACAACTATATAGTAGAAAGAACGCAAGGAGGAGATTGGATGATATACTTTTCCCTGTAATATGGCATGATCTCTAAGCAATACTCATCCGCTATCAAAGGAAGATTGTAGTCATCAATGATTGTGGCTGGTATTTCTTTGAACATCCTGCTCAGTCTGTTTGCTTCCTTATCAACATCTAAGTCTTTCCCATATTTCTTCAGAAAGCTTTTCATGACTCCTTTTGTGTCTTTCTCTGCTCCAAAACAGAATTCTTATGTGACCAACAATAACTATAATAACTACCTTGAGTTCGCATTGAGGCAAACAACTACGTACCAGTATCTAGCAAAGTTCCATGCAAATAAAAAATGATGGTCGATGTTTGAGTTCTCATATTGTAAAAATCAATGCAGTAAAGAAAAAAGGCTAGATAGAATGGAGCTAATGTGATGCATGGACAACAATCTAAATCAGTATTTATACACATAAATTAGGAGTATGTCTTGCAAGTATAAAGCAATCTGCATAGTTGACACATAATGGAGTTGATCTCCTGCTGTTGACATATGGAATTTTACAAAAATCATATGCATCCCAAGGAAGAGAGCATCTGGTGTTTTGGGAGGAATAAATTAGGAGTATGTCTTGCAAGTATAAAGCAATCTGCATAGTTGCACATAATGGAGTTGATCTCCTGCTGTTGACATATGGAATTTTACAAAAATCATATGCATCCCAAGGAAGAGAGCATCTGGTGTTTTGGGAGGAATGAATTATTGTTGGTTGTTCATCTATTTGTGTTCCAAATTGATCAATGATATGCTCGAATCATACCTTGAGAGGGCAAAGAAAATTAGGATGATTTCTGTTGTACTCGGTAACCTTGGCCTTTTTTCATATCAAAAATTAATCTGAGAAACAAATATTAGTGGCCATGCAATGTTCATTCACGTATTATCATTTTATTACTTAGGTCGTTGGATTCTGTTGACCAATTGATTCTATTTTTACTTGCTTATTTGTGCAAAATATTCATAATAAAAGATAATGTTGGAAATAAAATTGTAAAAAGTAAAATCAACACAAACTAAACTTGGTATCAATATAATGGTTGAATGGTGACACAAGACTCCGTTCACAGTTGAATGTCTTGTATTAATATCACGATTCAATAATATTTTTTTTCTTAAGGCCTTATTACCTTGCCGTGTGGATTTGGTTTTGGTTGAGGATTTATTATATATAAAAAAATATAAATAACGTTTATATACGAGTGGTAATCTATTGTAAATTTTTATAGCTAATACGACTGTAAGATCAAATTAGACATATAACTAAATAATCCCCATTAAAACTGCTGACCACAGAGAACACCACCCCGAGTTAGATCTAGTCACTTTTGGCCGAGAACCTGAGGGCAGCCGAGTCGGAGTGCTACATCCGGCGGCCTCACCTAGTCGGGGGCCGCCTATAGGTTTCAAGCAAACCCTTGAACTCCATAGCTCGCACAAAGAACTGGGAGGATAATTCATCATTCTTTTAACACAAAAATTGTTCAGTCTTGGAATGCATGTGCATACGCCCATATCGCGTGCCCTCGATCCGTCTCGTGCGGTTCTTTTAGAACAAATTTATGAAGTTACTTGAGTTAGGTCAATGTCCACACATACCTGCAATAATATATTAACACATTCTCTATTTTGGCCAGGGGTGTAATATATCATGCTAGAGGCCAAATTCTTAAACCAAACTTGAGTTGACACTAATATCGCGTATTTTCATTAGAAGATGAGTACCCTTTTCACTCGCTCAAATGCGTGCCCAATCTTCACCCCTTTTCCCTTCTTCTACTCAAAAATGGTGGAGGAGGCCCAAGCGTATAAGCCATCCCATTCCCATATGTATCCCCCAGACCTCCCCTCCCCTACCTCCTCTCCCATGGCCACCAAACCCAAGAGGTTCTCCTTCCTTCCTTCCCTCACCTATGTCAACACAACCATCCTCTTCCTCATCAGCTTGTCAATCCCGGCTCTCCTTCTCCTACACACGGCCCCTTCATCTATCCTCGCCCCCTCCTGCCACTCTTCTCCCTTCGCCACCTTCAGCCAGCCGTGGTCCGGCGATCTTCGAAAGGCCGAATTCGCATGGAACAGCCTCTTCGCCGTCGACGGCCGGCCACCACGAGCTGCCCTTAAGGTGGCAGTCTTCTCTAGGAAATGGCCCTTGAATGCCAGCCCTGGTGGCATGGAGAGGCATGCCTTGACCTTACATGGTGCACTTGCCCAGCGTGGCCATAGCATTCATGTGTACACATCCGGGTCACCCCAAAAAGGCAGCCGTGGTGAACTCAACAAGATCGGCTCGCCGATCCTTCACTTCCTCGAGAAGTCACCTGACCGATGGGATTACCACGAGGCCTGGGCTAGCTACGAGGCCGAGAACAAACGCGAAGCTTTCGATGTGGTGCACTCGGAAAGTGTAGCACTGCCCCATTGGCTGGCCAGATCTGTGCCCAATTTGGTCGTCTCGTGGCACGGATTTGCGTTAGAGGCCTTGGAATCCAAGATCTACCAAGACCTGATCCGCAAACCGGACGAGCCCATGTCCCCCGCCGTCAACAATAGCCTCAATGGTGTTGTGCAGAGGATACTAGACGAGATCAGGTTCTTCCACAAATACGCACACCACGTTGCCATCAGTGATAGCAGTGGTGAGATGCTAAGGGATGTTTACCAGATTCCCCGGGGCAGAGTGCACGTAATTCTTAATGGAATTGATGATCAATCTTTCTCGCCCGACCGTCGGGTAGGACGTGAGTTTCGAGCCCGACACGGGGTGCCGGAGAATGCTAGTCTGGTGATGGGGGTCTCGGGTAGGCTGGTGAAGGATAAGGGTCACCCGTTGCTGCACGAAGCCTTCTCGAAGCTCATAGCGCAGCACCCTGGTGTGTATCTGATCATAGCCGGGAGTGGACCATGGGAACAGAGGTACAAAGAATTAGGACCCCAAGTGCTGGCATTGGGTGCACTTCCTCCGATTGAGCTAAGGGGTTTCTACAATTCCCTTGATGTGTTCGTCAATCCCACGCTAAGGCCACAAGGTCTGGATCTGACCCTCATGGAGGCCATGATGTGTGGGAAGCCAATATTGGCAACTAGGTTTCCGAGCATCAAAGGGACGGTCATCGTGAACGATGAGTTTGGCTTCATGTTCGCGCCCAATGTGGATTCTTTGGTGGAGGCACTAGAGACGGTGGTTGAGGAAGGCCCAAAAAGGTTGGCCGAGAGAGGGAAGGCGTGCCACAAGTACGCGGCTTCCATGTTCACTGCTTCCAAAATGGCTTTGGCATATGAAAGATTGTTCTTGTGTATAAAAGAGGAGGCGTTCTGTAAGTACCCATAAACACAGAGACACGCTCACAATCACATTATTGATGTATCAATCATTATATTTCTTTATCAAATTAATGTATACCATTTTTTTTCTGATTGAATCAAATACCATTTTTGCCGTCCACAATATCATGGCACTATATTTTTGCAATATACCAGTTTATATATATAAATTGCTCGCGTGTTAGAATTCCCAGAGTTCTGAGTTGGGGAATGAAGACTTTCCATAGCATTGACTTTGACTTCTATAGTGTCGAAAGTGAACTTTGGACATGCAAGTCGAAGACTTCAATGCACCCAGCGAAAGGCCGGCATGTTCCAACTTTGACGAAGTTTGGCAATTCTCACACACAGAATACGAAAAGATTTAATCTCAGCCGTCAATCCGCCATTTGGGCGTCAGTCGCATAAGCCTCTGTTGACTAATTTAAGTAGTTAGAAAACAAATGTAGGAAATATATATTATTCTTTCATCCAATCTTTATATTGACCGAACATATAGTTCATCTGATCCCATTTTGGGCATGAAAAATCCTAAACATGGCTAGTATGAAACTTTTTGGAATAATCGTGAATTAAAGTTGGCTATCAAGAAACTACAATTTCTTTTTCAAAAATAAAGATATGGGCCTTTTGGCTAGGTAGGTTATATATAGTTTAAGCTTTGATAGTAACAAAAACTAGTATTTTTTAGTAATTGTTGATTTTTCCTTTTGTTTTATATTAAAAAATTAATGACTAAATTATGTGTTAGCAAAAATGCTCGGTATGCTACAAACAGTTGCTTGTATGTAATTTAAGTTTTTATTTTAACTAGGTAGTGGGCTGCGCGGTGGGCAGTCCACTAAGTATTTCACCGGGGATTTAATTGTGGTAGAAAATTTTATATCAAATCTTAATAAAAATTATCACAATTTTTTTATTATAATATAAAAAATTAAAATAATAAATATTTACATTGGTAAAAAATGATGACAGTTAAAATAATTAATTTTGGAGTCAAAGAGTTGTAATTATAGGACATTTAATTGTAATAGAAAATTTTATATAAAGTTATAAGAAAATTTTTTCATTATAATGTAAAAATAAAAGTAATAGATCTTTCTATGCGTATAAGATAATGAATATTAAAAATAACTGATTTTAGAGCCCAAGAATTATACCTTAGAAAAGTTACACTTATTAACTATAAAAATTAGCCAATGGGCAAGAGAAATTGTCACAAAAAGATACAAAAAATAGTCATTAAAAAGTACAAAATGAACGTTAAAAGGTGAACCTTTATGGACACAAAAATAGAGGTCAAAATGTGTGAGTTCAAATTTAGTATATAGTAACAAGTGTTTTATCATAAGCTCTTTAGACTTTATCTATGGGCTTTATTGGGCCATGATAATTAATTTAATCCTGTTAGATTAGTGCACTTGATGTGGTATTAGAAGCATAAGAAAACTAAGCAAGAGGTCGTATTATGCTTGACTTATATTTCGAATAAATTTTATTTTATAAATAAATTATTGATTAATAAAAAGATAGACTATAATACGTTAATATATTAGATATAAATTATAATCGACTTGAATTTAAAGATAGATCCTAATTGAGAGATGACATACTATAATTATTTGTTTTTTATTTTTATTGTATATTAATTGGCCAAATTTTATATTTTCAATCATAGGCTTGAATTGAATTTATCTTTTATTAATAAGAGTGTATATAAAAATTAGATGTCTCTAATATAGCATCTGTGATAGCGGGAGTTAATTTAAAGTAAAAAAAATGTTTGTTGTGACATTGAATATGACATAATTTATTCACAATTTTCAACAACAAAAAAGCAAGGCACGAAGAAGGAATACATTTTTTTAACAATTTTATATTACACCATTTTTTAAAATAATATATATTTCTACGTGTGTTGCAACTATGTTTTTTTTCAATGTGTATTACAATTAAACGATATTCATACACAATTTTTAACAAAGCCACCTATATAAAGATAAAAAAAAGTTTTTACCATTAATATAACACTACTTTTAAAATTAATATGTATTTTGATCAATGTCTACTAATTGAGCAAATTAGCTCATGAGCATTTAGAGTTCACTTGATTTGAAACTAAACATAATGATGCTTGATCTTGAACTTGACTTGTTAAATTCGAGCTCAAGCTAAACTTGAACACCAAAATTGGTTTGAGTTCAACTCAAACTCGGCTTATAGGTTGGTTCAAATTTTATTCGACAATAATTATAATATTTCAAATTTTTAATAGATAGTCTTATTTTATTAAAACAAGTATGAATATAGAATATATATGGGCATGTAATTAATAAATTTTTAGTACATGTATAATGAAACTTAACACATGGACCCATTAGGGCTCGTGTAGATTATGTACCCCGCACATGCAAGCCGAGACTTAGCGTGTGAACCCGTGTCTAGATTACATTCACATTACAAATAATAGTCAAGTGGGCATTAATAAGACATAACACACATGTTGCCTCTGAGTGAGATGGCTATGAGATCATGCGAAAATGGGTCCATAAATTTTACTTTAAACAACTTGTAATTTTAGAGAACTTAAGAACTCGTATTTATATTAGTCAACGATCATTTTATATAAAAATATGAAACAATTAATGTCAATACGGAAGAGTGGGAACTTCAGTCCTAATGAATTATGCGTGCACACTTTTATGTCAATGTTTACCTATTTTTTAATAAAAAAAGTATTAGTAGCTACTAAGTTTATGATTCTTAATCATTTTAATTATTAATTACTTAAGGGTCAAATATTTATTTCTAATTATTTATATGCTCAAAATTTTTTGTATGTATTTTAGTAATATATATATATATACTAAATTACTAATATAAAAAAATAATTTTTAATAACGTGTTGCCCCGTGTCTTTAATATTTTACAATATTATCATTCATAAAAATATTAGTTTAATTAGGATTTATCACATATCTTTTAACAATTTTGTGATATTATTTTTTTATTTCCTATTTATAAAAATAGATTAAATTATAAATTTACCCTTTAATTATTACAATTAAAAGTAAAAAATCTAAATCATCTAAAATCAAACCCTATTCTAAGTTTTTTCAAAGTAAGTAGATTTATGAAATCAACAAACTAATGAGTATAGAATAATTATTAATTAATAATATATTAATATTTTTAAAAATAAATATAATATACAAGACTATAATAATTAAATATCTACTATAAAAAAATAAAATAAAATAAATAAATATTATAGAAAAAAGTAATGTAAATGCATTATATTCTAAATTAATTTAAATTTATGTTAAAGTCGTAATCAAATGAAAATAACTAAATATAAAAACAATAAATAACTAAAAATAAATATTACCCTGGCCCGAGACTAGTTATATATACGGAGTGACTTGACAGATTCTTGGGACCTGGATCAACCAATACGGATCGCTTCCATCGCCTTCGCCTGCTACAAACTCTTCGAGAAGCCATCACGGCCGGAGGCATTCATCAACCTACCTCTATAACATGGGTTCCACGGAGCAAGGTCCATGTCAGTGAGAAGATCGGGAGTGGAGAGTGCGGCATCGTTCACCAGGTCAAGCTGCAACCCGATGGCGACAGTATGGTTGCTATCAAAAAGCTGCATCAAAATTTCGGA
>JAVDBV010084775.1:0-10839 GCA_032619315.1 Piper longum | reverse complement strand
CATATACGGTTATTATTAGAGTTTGGACTTAAATTAAATTGTTATTATTGTTAAGATTATAAATCATTAATATTTAATAATAAACATGGATAAATATATGTAGATATAATATATTTAAGATAAGTATGGATAAATATTTATAAATATCATTTTTGTAATTTCTATTTTATGATGAGTTAAATTAGAATTATAAAAAATAAATATAAATATGGTTATGATCCTCAAATTTGTACGAGATTTTTTTTTTTAATATCACATCATCTAAAAATTTTAGTTTTGAAGAACCTGTGCTGAATTTAGAAGATCAAAACCTTAAGAATTCAATAATCGTATTGTTTTATGGATTTAGGTTCGCTTTTGTTATCCAACTTTATTTACTTGATAATTTTATATGAAAATTAATATAGAATTTGGTTTTCAGTTAAAGATTATAAATAAAGTTCTAACAAGTGGTATCACACCCACCTTCATATGAAATCATTGAGAATTAATTTTTATTTGTGTTTAATTTTGAAATGAGTCAATCATCCACTTTGGTATTTTATTAAAGAAAAAAAGGTTTTTTGGGGAAGGCCTCGATCCCAAAACAATCATAATTTGTAAGAAGGAATAAATTTAACTGTGAATAACTTTCAAATTTTGTACTACTTATTGGGTAAGGAAAATATAAGAAATTTTTATATGAGATATTTATTCCCAAATCAAGATCCTCTTTTAATATAATATCAAATCAGAAAATAAAGTTACAGAAGGTTATAATTTCAGAAATTTCCAAATAAAGATATTTTTATAACCTTTTCAGTTTTATGTTATTTATATTTAAGATTATTAAATTCGAATTATGGTTCAGTTATAATTAATATTTTAAAATTTATTAATTGCTATAATATACAACCAAAGTAGCATCTTTTGTAGAAATTAATTTATTTTAAAATATTAATACAGTTGTGGGTATATGATTCATGTGAATAATAATCAGCCCAAAAACAGGTTAACATTTGAAAAAATTATATATTCATTTATAGTAATAAATATGAGGTAATTATCAAAATTCTATGTAAATAAAAAATCGGCACAAAGGAAGGTTTATTATTTGAGAGGATTTATTGCTTATATTTAATTACTGCAGAAAGAGTACCACTTATAAATTAATATTTTTGTCAAAGTCTAAATATTAATGTTGTGCTAGATATCTTTTGATAGGATTAACCATTGTTTGAATTATTAATCTTATTATGTGCATGTTATTTTATTTTTTTTGGATTCAGTTAATCAATCTGCTTCTACGATTTCTGCAACTTCAATTCAATTCCAACGCTTAAAGATAATTTTAAGGATTAGAAAGAGAGTGTGATGATCGTTCTCGATTGCATGGATCTTGACGCTGCATTAAGGACTGAACAATCTGCTTCTCTTACAGACAAAAGTTCAATTGAGAAAAAACGGGACATTAAGAAGTTGGAACGTTCAAATAGATATTTAGTCTTAATTTCTCTTCTGGCACAATTTAGCCAATTTAAGGTTAGTTACAACTGTCAAAGGGATAAATAGACTCTCATTGAGCTCATTTCTTATTGTGTGCAAGAAGAAGAAAGGTTAAAGCAAGAACAGGCTGAAAGTGCTCACTTGGCTAGTACCTATCAAGAAAAAAAAAAAAGAAAAGAAAGAGGTCTAAGGAGGTTGATAATGGTTCTCACAAGCAACAACGAAAGAAAGAAAATCAAGTTTCTTGTTATTTTTGGGTTAAATCTGGACATATGAAGAAGAAATGCACTAAATATCACGCGTGGCATGTAAAGAAAAGTCTATTTCTTAATTTTGTTTGTTCTAAGGTTAATTTAGTTTTAGTACCAATACACATGGTGGCTATATTCAGGTACTACTACCCACATAAGTTGGTCAATGTAGGGTTGTCTGGGTTGCTGAAAACCAACTGGTGAAAGATTCATCTATGTGGGTGATGACAAATCATTTTAGTTGAAGCAATAAGAGTTTTTAGATTATTATTGAAGACAAGATATTATTTCGATTTGAAAAAGACATATGTAGTACCGTCTTTTAGACGGAATTTGGTTTCAATTTCCGTATTGGACAAATCTAGTCACTATTGTTCATTTGAAAATAATAAGTTTACTTTTTTCTAAATTAAAATATTGTGGGTACGGGTTCTTTGTCTTTTTATGATATTCTATATTTAGTTGATACTATTGCATCTTTTAATGAAACTTTGTATGTGGGTTTACGTGTTATAAAAAAAAAATTTAACTAATGAGATTTCTGCTTTACTATGGTATAACCGTTTAGGTTACATTTCTAAACAAAGAATTATACGACTTGTGTTAGATAGAATTCTTAATTCCCCTTATAGGCCAAATGAAGGAAACTAGACTCAAGAGCAGTAAGCACCTATTTTGTTGGGTACTCTGAACTGTCTAGAGGATATAAGTTTTATGATCCTATAACAAGGTCATTCTTTGAGATAGGAAATGCAAAGTTTTTTAAGGATGTTGAGTTTGGAAGAAATGAAGTTAGAGACTATTTTTGAAAAAGAATTTGTTTCTCTTCCTATGATTGTTCTTGACAATAATCAGGATCATATTCTTGATATTGTTCAAGAAGCAATATCAGAATTATAAGATAATGTCGAGAATCTCTCTAATCAAGTTATACCTGAAGAGCAAACTCAACAGCCTCAAGAGCAAATACTATTGAGGAGATCTATAAGAGAAAGGAGAAATGTAATTTTAGATGATTATATCATCTTTATCCAAGAATATGAGAATAACAATGGAATGGTGGAAGATAATCCAATCAACTTTCATCAGGTCATGAAGAGTTCTAATTCTCAAAAGTGGATTCATGTCATGAATGAAGAGATGGAGTCCATGAAAACTAATGACGTTTGGGATCTTGTCTCATTGCCTAAAGGTGAGAAACCTATTGATTGTAAATAAATATTTAAAACCAAGAGGGATTTGAAAGGTGATGTAGAAAGATATAAGACCTGTCTTATTGCTAAAGGCTTTACTTAAAAGGAAGACATTGATTATAATAAGACTTTCTCTTCAGTTTCATCGAAGGGCTCATTCATAATAACTATGGCATTAGTGGCACATTTTAATTTTAAGTTACATCAGATGGATGTAAAGACTGTATTTCTAAATGGTGACATTGATGAAATAATTTATATGATGCAACCAAAAAACTTTGTATCGGGAGATTCAAAGAATATAATTTGCAAATTAAAGAATTCATATATGGACTTAAGCAGGTTTCTTGTCAATGGTATCACAAATTTCATCAAGTTATTCTCTCGTTTGGATTTGAGATGAATGTGATTGATGATTGTATATACCATAAATTTTGAGATGAATGTGATTGATGATTGTATATACCATAAATTTAGTGGGAGTAAGTATATATTTTGGTTTTATATGTTGATGATATATTGCTTACCAGTAATGATATAGATTTTTTGCACAAAACCAAGAGATTTTTATCAAAGAAATTTGAAATGAGAGATCTTGAAAATGCGTCTTTTGTATTAGGAATTCAAATACATCGGAATCGCTCTAAATGTATACTTGGATTATCACAAAATACCTATATAGAAAAAGTGCTTAAAAGATTCGGCATGCAAGATTGTCAACCAGGAGATACCCCTGTTTCTAAAGGAGACAAATTCATTCTCAATCAATGTCCTAAAAATGATATAGAAGGAAAGGAAATGCAAAAGATTATCTATGCTTCAGCAGTCAGAAGTTTTATGTATGTTCAAGTATGTACGCGCTTAGATATTGCATATATTGTTAGAATATTGGGCAGATATTTAAGTAATCCAGGATTGGATCATTGGATAGTAGCTAAAAGAGTTATAAGGTATCTTCAGAGAAAAAAATATTACATGCTTGCATATCATAAGTTAAATCAACTTGAGATCACTGGGTATTCTGATTCCAATTTTGGTGGATGTCAAGATAGTTGTTGATCCATTTTTTGCTATGTCTACCTATTTGCTGGAGGAGCTATTTCTTGGAAGAGTGCTAAACAGACACTCATCACTTATTCCACCATGGCAGTTGAATTCATAGCTTGTTATGAGGCATCCAATCATGGAATATGGTTGTGAAATTTTTGTCATAGGGTTGCGCATTATTGATAATATTGAAAGACCATTAAGTTATTTTGTGACAAGTAGTCTGTAGCATCATATTCAATTAACAACAAGAGCTCATCTAAATCAAAACATATAGAGATCAAGTTCCTTGTTGTGAAAGAAAGAGTTCAGAATGGTAAAGTTTTTATAGAGCATATTGGGACAAACTCCATGGTTGTAAATCCGCTTACTAAAAGTTTACTAACCAAAGTCTTTCATGAGCATGTTGCTCATATGAGTGTTGTATCATTTAATTATATTTTAATTTAGTAGGAGTTTGTATTTGGTTTAAAGTTCACTCTGTGTTTTTTTTTTCTTTTTTTGATCTCATAGGTTGGACTAGCTAAAAATATGCATGTTTAGATCAAATTACATGTAATTTTTATGCTACATATCTATACTTGATCTATGTCATTTAATTATATTGATGTATGTGACCATTGATGAGTTTAGTTACGATAAATGTAAAGAAAATTGCTTTGATCCTATATTAATATTAATTAAAGAATGAAATTGTTATTTTGGAATAACAGAGTATCTTATTTTGGAGTCTCATAAAGTTATATACAATTATTTGTATATATAGAGTCCAAATGAGATTGTCAAAAATTGTATTGTTTTTATGGATTCAGATATGCTTTCGCTATCCAATTTTATTTACTTGATGATTTGATATGAAGAATAATAAAAATTTTGATTTTAAGTTTAGGATTATAAATAAAGTTCCAACATCCTCCATTTGGCAAAGATTGGCTTTCCTAATTGACTATTACAAAAGCTAACCTATCTGTGAATTTTTTTGCCTATATACGATGGTGGACTCTGTACTCAAATGAGGTGATTGGACAACAAGGCTAAGATTGTGTTTCTGCAAATTTATTGAAGTCAATGTAAGACATTAAAGATAGGTTGCCATGTTATCTCTTGTTTCTTCCTTAGTTCGGACAGAGAAAGCAACTGTAATAATAGAAGATGCCCAAGGGCATAGAACCAGAAGATTGATATTAGACGAAGCTACGGATGCAATCCTCCTATGTAGTTCGATTGTTCACAATTCAGCACACAAAGTGGTGTCAATTGCATTAGACAAGGAGAGATCTGCAATCTTAGTCAAGTTGTACCGAGCAAATACAGCTTTGCATTTTCCAAGATTCAGCATGAGAAATTCAGGTAGCCACTACAAACCAAAACCTGCCACGACTAGGCACAAAAGGACAGAATTATCAATTAAGGTGCAGGTAAAAAAATGAACATTTATGTACACAATCATTGTGCTTTTGTAGACGATGTGGGTAACTTTAAAAAATCTTACACTTGTGTTAGGCCCTATCGGCCCCCAAAAATAACTTGAAATAAGTTTTATAGATATCTCTTAATTTAAAAGCTAATTTTTAGATTATGAGATGACCATAACACTAATTCCAAGTCTCCTTTTAGGGGCCCATAGGGCCCCTCAGTGGTATCCTCATTGGTTAGTTGTAGATAATTTTGAGTTGTAGATGTTTTCCACACGCTAAGGTGTTCGACATAATTTCCAAGACCATAGTTGGTGTGTTTGTAATTTATATTTCAACAAGATGGCTGATAAGAAGTTAAATCTCATTTTCAAGGTCAATGACATTACAATTAGTCCTTTTGACCATTGTTTAGTGAGGACATAATATATTACATCCTTTACAAATATAAGTACAAGGAAGTCAGAAATTCTTGAGTTGGTACACTCTAATGTGTGTGGGCCTATGGAGGTAAAATTTATTGATGTTCTACTTATTTTGTAACTTTTATTGATAATATTTTTAGTAAGGTGTGGGCTTATGAAATGAAAAATAAAAATGATGTTTTGACATCTTTTAGAATTTTTATGTATTGGTTAAAATAAAAATTGATAAAGCTCTTAAAATGTCTTACAAGTGATAATGGTGGTGAATAATGTTCCGTTGAGTTTGATGAATATTGCATAAAGCATGAGATTAGGCATGAGAAGATAATTCCTTATAATCCATGACATAATAAAGTGGCTAAAAGAATGAGCAGGACCATCTATGAGAGGATTAGAAGTATAGTGTCTTTAACTAAGTTGCCTAAAAACTTTTAGGGTGAGGCCATGAGCACAACTTGTTATTTGATCAACAGATCTCTCACACATGCCCAAGACAATTAATATACCAGAAAGGGTTTGGAGTAACAAAAATGTGAATTATTCTCATTTGAGAGTCTTAGGTTGTAAAACCTTTGCACATGCATCTAGAGCTGTGGAATGTATTTTTCCAGGATATGGTGAGGATAAGTTTGGATACAAACTTTGACGTACAACTTTTAATAAGGATCAAACAAAATTCCACCTCAACTAAAAGTGAAGTCTCACGATACTCCAATTCGGACTGGCTACCATCCGAATCATCTTTCCCTCATTAGATGCAAATTTTACTATTGGGTTTTATGAGCCTTTAAAAAAGAAGACTTGTAATAGGTTTCACGGGCTTTTCTTAACCCAAAAGCTAGCTCTTTGATTAAGAGAAGTTTATGAAACTTATTTCAAGTCTATTTTGGGGGCCTATAGGGCCCAACATTGGTATCAGAGCCTAATTTATTTTGGTGTTGCCTTAGTTTGCCTCATAGTATGCCAGCTAGCCCGAATTAGAGTCTCCTAAAATTTTACTATAACATGTGGGGCTTACATATGTGAGGGAGAGATGATTCGGATGGTATGATATGCTATGTCAGTCAACCTGAATTAGATTCTCGTAGAACTTCACTATTATATATGGACCTAGCATGTGTAAGGGGAAGATGATTTCGAAATGTCAGCGAGCCCGAATTGGTGTCTCGTGGAACTTAACTATAACATGTGGACCTATCACGTGTGAGGAGGAGATGATTCAGATGATATAATGTGTGAGGGGGAAAGTTATTGGTTTAATCTCACATCAATCGTGAATGTTGTTGGCGACTTGTATATAGACTAATGAGAAACTTTTATTCCTTAAGCCAGCTTCTAGATTAAAAGAGGTACGTAACACCTATTGGTCTCTTTTTGGGGACCTACAGGGCCCAACACTTAGAACCTCCAAAACTAAAATCAAAATGCAATTGCACCATTATGTGAAGATTCATTTAACTTTCTGTTTTCTCTTCAATAGATAGCATAAGGGTTTGTATTTTTAGGAAATTTGAGTTTGAATGTTCCTTTTCTCGAAAGGGGGAGGATGAAAACGTCCCCTAAATTGTTGCACATGTTCTTGGTCCTTAAGAACACCAGGTTATTCCTGGTGGCATGTATAAATTAGTTTGTGCAAGATGATGATTCCATAATGTGAATTATCATGTTTTCAGTCTTGATTTGTTACTATTTGTATTCTTTTTACCGCTTTGTCAATTTGTTATAACATAGCATTTGTGATCTAATATGAATCTGTAAATGCACAAGGGTGACCGTTATATCAACAAGCTTGTAGCCTAAATTTCTATTGTTTTCATTTTTTTATTGTAGAATGTAACAAGAAATATTAAAATGGTCCCAATTTCGTAACAGGTGTAAGATACTCGCATTATCAAGTAATCATGTAAAAACTACTATGAAAATGCTTTCTTCCTTGGATGTTTCAATGAACAACAAACTTGTAAGCATCAATGGTAACAAAATCATCCAAGACAGGAGAAGTACACTGCTTGGTGAATATGCTGCAAGCTTCCCTATACATTCCCTGCTCAAATCTCTCCCCTCCCACTTCTCCCTCAATCCTGGCCATCTCTTCCTCCACCGCCCTCTCAAAAACCTCCAAGGAAAGCTTTATCTTCACTCCATGGTCATCAAGCTCTGCCCCGTACTTCAACCACTGCCAGTTCTGCACTCTGCTGATCTCGGCCGTGGCCGCATCTTCCATGAGATTATAGAGGGGAACAGCCCCTGTTCCAGAGAGCCAGGCAGCCAAGTACTGAATACCCACCCTTGTATTGAGGCGCAGACCATCCATGGTTCTTGTTCCTTGGGGGATCTGTAGAAGGTCTTCTTCTGTTAATTTTGCTGCATCTTTTCTCTTCATGGTCTCTATCTGGTGTGGGGAAGATCCCATGCTATCAACAAAGACCTCCATGATCGGAGATATTAGACCAGGGTGAGCTGCCCATGTACCATCATGTCCTGCTCGGACCTCCCTCTCCTTGTCCTTGCGTACAAGCTCCAATGCTGCCTCATTTGCTTCTTGGTTATCCTTGATAGGGATTTGAGCAGCCTATTATTCAACATGTTAATGCATTAATCTGATTAGCATGAATACCTTAGATTTCAAGCACTTTATTTTTGAGTTTGAGCAACTTGGACTGAATTAGAGAGTTACCCACCATGCCACCCATGGCATGAACTCCGCGCCTATGGCAGGTGTAGATGAGGAGATCTGAGTAGCATTTCATGAAATGTTGGGTCATGCCCACTTGAACTCGATCAGGAAGGAGCCGATCTGGGTGCGCTTGGAAGGTCTTCACGTAGCTAAATATGTAATCCCATCTTCCACAATTCAATCCACCTGAGTAATCCCTTAGCTCGTGTAATATCTCGTTCATCTGGAAGACTGCTGGTAATGTCTCTATTAGCACGGTCGCTCTGATGCTTCCCGCTGCTATTCCTACCACCTTCTCTGCACTCTCAAACACACACTTCCATATCCTAGCCTCCCTGCATAACATGTTGCATAAAAACTTATAGAGCTGAGCATGTAACATCTCATACCGATCATCTTTTACCTAGAGTGTTCCATCTTGGGGAGGTAGAAGAAGGGCCCGAGGCCATGCCCATGTCTGGCTCTGTACTCTTCGTGGTTATGGTAGAAGTAGAGGCCGAAGTCGACCAGGCAAGCTGTTGCAGGCTCGCCGTCGATGAGCAGGTGGGCTTCCGAGAGATGCCACCCTCGTGGGCGAACGAAGAGCTTGGCTATCTCATCGTGGAGCTTGTAAGACCTTCCTCTGGTGGCGTCATGGAAGCTTATCGTCCCCTCCACCGCATCTTTCAGGTTTACTTGCCCCCTCATCACATTCTCCCATGTAGGCGACAGAGCATCTTCAAAATCAGCCTGCCATTCACAAAATTCAGATATCGGCCACCATCAATAATTGACACAACACGCGTTAATGGATTTAGATAGTTGCTAGCTTGCCATGAAGACTTTGGCGCCGGAGTTGAGAGCATTGATGACCATTTTCCGGTCGACTGGCCCAGTAATCTCCACCTTCCGATCAGCCATGGAAGGAGGAGGCAGGGAGCAGACCCAGTCGCCATCTCTCACAAGCTTCGTGGCCGGATCGAATCCCGGCAACTCCCCCGCGTTGTACCTCCTCTGAGCCTCTCTTCTACACTCCAAAGCATGTTCAATCTGGCCGCGGAACTCTCTGTGCAACTCCGCCACGAAATGCAAGGCTTCCCGTGTGAGTATCATGGCGAAAGCAGCGTCGTATCGGCCCCTGATCTCCACACCATTTGGAGCATCATAGCTTTCTCCCATGTTACCGCAAAGTGATCGACGCTGAGAGCAAATATGTAGATGGCAAAGCAACTTATAATGGCACTGTTTTTTTGGGCGATGGATCATATTCCTTTCCACTCCATGGTGTTAGTATATAAGGCTTAGAAAGAGGTTTTGGTGGAGAGGAGCAGATGAGGAAGCTTAGTGGATGTGGACGCAGCAATGGTGGCTTTGTTTTGTTTGATTTGACGGTGGAGTTGTTGAGGTGGATTTGGCGGGTGTTTTGCTCGTCGGAATTTGCAGTCTGACGCGGCTTTCTGATTATTTTAGGCTAATAAAGCTAGGGGCATTGGTCGAAAACTGATAGATTTTCGTGGTTAATATTAAATGCATTACTTGTTTTCCCATTTTTTTTATCACCACCTAAGGCAATAATTAGATCATTTTTTCTGGCCTTTTTTAGTGAGTGAAAACAGTTATATATCAAACCAAATCCTTGAAGTTTGTTGAAGATTCCAAATTTTTTTCACCCGCCTATATGCTCATTTTTCTCCCTACTTATAATTCCAAAATTTTTTTATTTTCATAAAAAGCACTCTTTCTGATTTCAACCCATCTGTTTTGAATTCAATTCGCGTTCATTGGCCTTTAAATTGAGTTAAATTCAAGGAAGTTGGAGTTTTATCTATCAATATTTTTTAATATAATTTAAAATAAAATTAATTGTCAAGGATAAAATAGTTCAGCTTGATATCGATTACACACCAAATAATTTATTCATGCATACGTAAAATTATTATATCTACTCTTAGACTCTTAGTAATAAAAAACTTACTTAAGATTAAAATCAACACTTAGATGTGTTGTTTTCTCTCGATTTGGATTTGAAGTAGCTCCTACCATGAGTTTGGTCACCGGTGAGAAAAAAGAGGGAGATGGATATTGTTTCAATGATTTGCTCACGTGAAGCCAAACCACTCTTCCACAAGAAATCCATCAAATCAAACCAACGCCCATCCTGCGGACTACTAAAGTCCATGCGCAAATATTTCAACACCGTCAGAACTCACATGAGACCCCCCATCACTATGTAATAAAATGATTTAGTATCTATACATACATATATACATATACATATACGTCAGCCCCCATTCCTCCCCTATCAATAGGGGTGTAAACGAGCCAAGCCTGCTCGCAAGCTTTTTGCGTTCGGCTCGGTTCGGCTCG
>JAVDBV010084763.1:0-13190 GCA_032619315.1 Piper longum | reverse complement strand
TATGATGGTACTGCATAATGCAGCGCATTTCCAGAATATGTGGCACTAACTTAATTGTTCCTTTTGCCATTTGAGTACAGTGGCAGGTGATATGGAAGGTGTGAGGGCGTAAGCGTTGTATGTATGTATGATTATGATTATGAGCCGTGCATGCGAGCCGGCATTTGTTTATGTATGTTTGCTTACTGCCCGGTGTGAGGTATTCTTGAAGTTTCATATATTTTCGTGGGTAATGGAATACCCATTTGCCAGATTGTATTAGTTATTTTTCGGACCAGTAACATTCGTTACTGACGGTTTTCTTATAATATATGTAGGTCTCTCAAATCCTGTATCGACTTCGGTGGAAGGACAGATAAATGCTACACACACTTGAGCTCAACATAAGATTTTCTTTCTTGCATTCATTTATATTTGATGTTTATTTGACAATGTCTTCCATTCTCATGACACCAAGAGGGTTATTTTGATCTATTTTATGGATCGAGTCTCACCGACTAATAATATTAAACATGTCTCGACTCGATCGTAACATTTCTGATCCGGTTCTTAAGTGAACCGAAATTTGGGTGTTACAAATTGGTATCAGAGCCATGTCTTGGTCTATTGAGATGGAAGACTTTTGTTTTGAGCCAAGTGTGTGGAGTTGTCCTTAGCCAAGTCGACAGGTATTTCTTTGGTTTCTTTTATTACGATTTAAGATGGTGTGGTCTGTGAGACCTATGTGGCGCATGCTTAGGTGCTTGCGATTGTAAAGGATTTATGGGATGGATATAATGAGATCATGGTTTAGTAGACACGAACAAGGATGTCAATGGAATGTCATGATAAGCTATAAGACATGCCTTACTGTTACCATTTCAATGATTTGGACGACGTAAGAGTGTCCACATGCTTAGTTAGCTGAAGTTGTGTTGGATCGTGACCAAGACTACCTAGAACTTTGGCAACCACACTGGAGCACTTGCTGATCTTTTCGCATGTCACCACTTCCGGCATAATTGGAGCTCAGCATAGGCTCATAATAACTAAAAGACTTGAGAAATAAGGATGTGGAATATATTGACTTGTTTCATGTAATTATGCGGCTTAGTGGTTTTATCACTAACACGGTTCTGTGACCGCAGGTGAACAGTTGCGGACTGATGCTTAAGAGTGTGGTGGACGGTTCTCTTACCAACTTAGGTTTGGCGAATGGATAATAAATTGGACTTCCTATTATTCTCTTGTGTTATAAGTGTGACTATGGGAAACGGTCCTAGACTATGGGACAGTTATTTTATAAAATGTCATATGCTATCAGAACAAAAATTTACCTTTTATGAGTTATAAATTCTAGACTTATTTGCTGTATTATAATTCAAGTTCTTGCATGTTATGTGTAAACATCTTTTAAACTTTTAATAACACTCAGTCCCGGATAGGGCGGGTCGTTATGGCCTTTTACTCCTACAAAATAACACCAGAATGCCCTAATATATATATTAGTTCTTAGTGGAAAGCGATCCCCCATATATATACTTCATAGGCGAATATTTTTTTAGCTTGCTCAAGCTACTTTTGCTGGAGGCCATGAATTGCATGCCAATGGCAAACCTCAAACTGCACCTATTCATGTTGCACGTACCCCTTTTTATACTTTCAGAGTAATCACAATCCACGTTGATGGAAATCATAGGAAGTTGAAACTTGCATACATCCACATCTTTTGAACTACTGCATTATTAAAATATGATTTGTGAAAGATCATTCGCGCATGGATCTAATTATATGTCTGCTTAGAACTAAATTATATATGTGATAGCTAGTGAACTAAATAAGGAAATATGGTATGTTTTCCTTATCTTCCATCACTACAAAAGAAAAATCCATTTTTACCTACGCCAAATCGTTGATTAGGCTAAAAGTTATCGTAGACTATACTTCCATGGAAAAGTATAGTTTAGGAAATAATGTAGAAAACCGAGAAGAAATATCTCCAAAGTATTTATACATACCCACGATAGTATAATTCATGAGGTATGTTGTTGCAAACACATGTATATTTGGAATATTTCCCTACAATTTTAAATTATTGTGTGGGTGATACTTTCTACAAGAAATAATTTACACCAATGTCACCTTTACTCTTTACCTTGTCGTGGGCAAAAATAAATTATTTTGTAATGCATATTTTATCATAAAGGCAATTGTAATTTTCTTAATTAGGCACTTAGCCTTATATATAATGTCTGTTGGCCCCAAATTTAATATTTACCGAAGTAAGATCTGATATATTAATAGAGATAATGCTTATAATTTTCAAATGGGTTAAATAATTTTCACTGGTTTGCGCTAATTTATTCAGACTATTAAGAACAAGATGAAATTGTAGATATAAAGTCTATTGATTTCCACAACTTTCTAAGTCAATTAAATGCATTAGTTACTTTTCCTACGATTCTATGAGCATAAAAAACACTATAAAGGTCATAATGATTAATTTTCGAGCTCAATTCCCATGGGTAAAAGCCTAATACTATTCCAATCGTGAAGAATAAATTGTTTTAACCTCTTTCAACCAATATTGGCTTTAAGTGTAACACCCATTGCGCGAAAAAATTAATTTCTATTCTTTCAGCCCTCTGCATTCTCTGTAACACTTCTAGCTGTGAGTACAGAAGCCGAGTACTGTAAAGCATGTTCCTTTAGTACCTTTTAAAACTACAGTCTAGACAGTACTGCATTACAATATCTATAAACTCTCACACTTCTCCAAATTTGAGAAACTCAAAGGTGGAGTTGTTAGGACCCCTCGGTAATGGAACAATCTGCTCATTAATCCAGAGCTCATTTTGACTAACACATGCCCACTCACATAGCGTGGTTGTCAGTTTTCCCCTATCTAACATCTCATTGAAAACTCGAGAAAACTACATGGCCATAGGTTTATGTAGGGATTGTAATATAATAAACCCGATGCATCGTGATCTAGATTTGAATTTTTGAAAACAAACTCAATGGATCTCATCTTTAGGGGTTATTAATCTGAAAATTTTGTACGACCAAATGGCCCTTGTGGAGTAGGATGTAATAAATCCACTACTTAGCACGTCTGCTTACCTGTTAAAAATAAAATACAATAAAGTATAAAAGTCAAACCATAAGCGAGTCTTGAACGGGCCTCGTAGAAGCTCCAATTGTATCTACATACCTAGGTGATAGCTTGAACTACGTACCTATATATTAAAACTAAAAGTTAATGCTCACTATGATGCATTCACACGTCCTATAGCGCACACACATCAAGACACACATCATATCAAATCACACATCAATCTATCTCAGATTTTCTAGGTTATATTGCATTTAATCAATAATACATGCTTAATTTACTTAAATTAATTTCTTAGCATTCATTTTAATACAATTCAATCACGCAATTTATTTTTATTTATAATAAAAATATTTATCACATCAATCAATCAAATCCTATCATATTATGCTAATAATTATTACTTTTAAGTAATTAAATTGGAGTTAATTATACCTTGTGTTGTCAGCAATCGGCAACAACTAAAGTTCGTCGCACTGTTTGAGAGTCGAATTTGGCACCCGACGGCTTTCGAAATTCCATTGGGTTTAACTAGGTGAATTCGGCGGAAGATCGGGTGACTTTTGGCAAATCCGGTTTTTCGATAGTTTCTGGTGGTTTTCGACAACTTTTTCAACTAGGCAATCAGGGCTATGGGTCGGCACCGGCTAGGTGAACTCGGCCCAATGTTGGTGGTGGTGAGGGCTGTAACACCCCGTTTCGGTTCACCCATAAACCAACCCGGAAGTGTCACCGACAACCGAACCATTCGCTAATCTACTGGATTCGGTTAAGCTGACTTGGATCTACCCTCAGTGTCTTAAGACAGAGATTCAAAGCATAAATGAGATATTTGGGTTCTAACGTTATCCTACATGTATGTATTGATATGCAAACAAGTACACGAAGAAAACAAATTAGTGAAAAGTTCAAAAGATATATCTAATTTTGAAAACTAAACGGAAAGAATGTCTCCTAAAGTGCAATAGAGGCCACCTTGTCAACGATAAACAATATATATTTATAGCAATAAAAATAAAAAACAAAGTCTATACATGGCATACTTTTCACATTCTATTTCTGTAGCTCACCCTGTTCATTGTTCATTACCACTTTTCTTTTTCATTCGCGTGCATAGTACGTATAACAGTTCATAGAATATCATTCAAATTCATCATCTATACAGTTCAATACATCACAACCCACAGTCAACAGATACATATGTGCCCGATTTCATTGCTGCTCCTCCGCAGTTCCGATGGTGCTCATTCCTCTTGATTCTCATCTACATATATAAAAAAAACCCATCAGTAACGAGTGTTACTAGTCGAGAAAATTACTAATATCAAACTGGTATGCGAAAGCTGACCCTCCTGTTGAATAAAAACCTTATATACTTCCTCAATAACTCTCACAAAGGTAATAACGGGAGTCGTCGCCCTTGGAAGGCAACGTCCCATTCCCATATTATTCTCTTTCCATAACATTCTCTTTCCTTGGCTATTTCATCTATTTCTTACGCGAAAAAATTCATTGTTTGTCTTCCACCCTCTACATCCTCTGTATTACTCCTGAACTGAGTACAGAGGTTGAGTATTCTCAGGCATGCGCTTTCAGTACCCTTTGAAACCACAAGTCTAGACATGAGTTGCATAGCAGTACCCGTAAACCTCTACACTTCTCCGGGTTTGAGGAACTCAAAGGTGGAGTGATCAGGATCCCTCAGGAATGGAGTGGACACTCACCAGTTCCAGAGCCCACTTTGATAAACACACGTTCTATCTCAAGATGCGGCTGCTGGTTTCCTCGTTACACATCTCACTAAAAATGCGAAAGCTATATACATAGCCCTCAGTAGAGAATTTAGTAAATTAGGCCCGAAGGCATCGTGAGCTGGATCTAAGTTTCGAAAACATACTCGAGTGATCTCATCATATAGGGTTATTAATCCTGAAATACTATCGACTAAATGGCCCATGTGGAGTGGGATATGATAAATCAACCAACCAACACGTCCTCTTTCCTGTTCTAAACAAAACACGATAGAATGAGACAATAAATCGAAAGCGAGTCATAAACGGGCCTGGTAGAAGCTTCAAGCGTGGTTGTGCACCTAGGCGGCGAGCTCCTACTCTGTACCTATACATCAAATCTATAAGCTAACGCCCACTGATTGAATGATGCATCAAACTCATCATCAATAATACAAACAACATCTATCAATAGTCAAAAAACCATCAATGTAGAAATAACTTTAACTCATCCTATTTATACCAATTTTATTATATTTTTCTAAGTTGTGTTGTAGTCATTTAGCATGCTCAGTACCCATTTATTTGTGGGTGAAAGGTGGTGCTAAATTTTGATTCAGTACCCATAGCTGCCTGAAAAGCCTTCCAAAATTGAGAAGTGAATCTTGGATCCTTGCCTAATATGATCACCTAGGGTACTCCATAAGCCTAACTATTTGGTCTCTATACAACGTAGCCAAAATAGTAAGTGGGTAATCCATCCTGATTGGTATGAAATATGCGCTTTTGGCAAGTCGATCTACTATGATCCATATTGCATCCTTCTATTGGCGGGTCAAAGGCAAACCAATTACAAAGTGATACGCTATACTCTCCTACTTCCACTTTGGGGTTTCCAATGGCTGTAGCATTCCACTTGGACCACTTGGATATACGTGTTTAGCTTTCACTTGCTGGCACACCAAACATATGGCAACTATGTTGTACACCCCTCTCTTCATTCCTGGCCACCAATATGTTTGTTAAACATTGTGGTATATCTTCACTCCACTTGGATGCACTGAGCATCTCGATGTCGGAGATTTGTGAAGAATCATACTTCGAAATCCGAGACACTTTGGAATATTTGACACAAAGAGTCGACCTCTCAGTGTGACTAACTCATCTCCATCTCTAGCCAATTCCTGATGTGTTCCCTCTACTTCAATTGTGGATCTACTTACTGTGCAATTCTGATATGCTCAAGTACACTCAGCTAAATTGTCAGTCATGCCATCATTCTGACCAACTGTCTTTGGCCCATATCATATTGAGTCACTGACACTGCTACCAATCTTGTAAAGTATGAGACTCCTGGCTTCCTGCTCAACGCATTTGCTACCATATTCGCTTTGCCCTCGTGGTATGCTATGTCGATTTCGTAGTCTACTTGCATCTCCAGCCATCTTCTATGTCTATTGTTTAAATCCTTTTGTGTAAGATGTATTTCAGACTTTGATGATCAATCAAAAGTTTGAAAGACGTTCTATATAAATAGTGCGTCCAAATTCTGAGAGGAATATAACTTGTGCAAGCTCGAGGTCGTGTGCAATAGAGGAGACTCTGTCCGTTTTATTTTCAAAATTAGATATATCTTTTAAACTTTTCATTTGTTTGTTTTCTTCGTGTACTTGTTTGCATAGTATGACATGCATGTAGGACAACGTTAGAACCCAAGCATCTCATCCATATTGTGCATATTGCATCTTCGTCTTAAGACACCAAGGGTAGATCCGGGTCGGCTTAATCGAATCCAGTTAATTAGTAAATAGTTCGGTTGCCAGTGACACTTCTGAGTTGGTTCACGGGTGAACCGAAACGGGGTGTTATAAGGGTGCAGTAGTTGGCCTAGGGTCATCAGCTTGTCCGATTGACTCTTGACCTTCCTCAATTGCAGCCCTCGATATGGGAGAAAGGTCGGCCGAAATGAGAGGGCGTCAGTGGCACGGTGGTGGCGGAGTGGTGCGGACAGCGGCGAATCGGCGTCAGGATGCACGACACTAGGGAGCAGTGTCTAGGCGTTGTGGAGATCGGACGATGACCGGTGAGTGGGGGAAAAGCTCGGCGATGGCCTGGGGGTGGTTGATGGCAGTGGGATGACCGGAGGAGGCCGACGATGAGGACAAGACGACTTCAGGGTTTAGGGGAGGAAAGGGTCGTGATGAAGGTTGGGTGGCAATCTAGTAACTCTATTCGAGCCAAAAATAATAACTAAATTGTAATAAATTCTTTTAAAAAAATAAAAAAATAGGAAAAATCCCACAAAATATAATAGACACCATAACATCAAAATGACATATTTTATAACTAATAACCTACCAAATTGCTCTATAAAGCGGCCTAATGCATCATTCGACTTAAAAATAATTTTACGATCAAATATATAATAAAAATTACATTTTGTTATACATATAATATTTCTTATTATCTTTCTAACGTTATTATCATATACTCGGGTACACTCGACCCTCATCACTCAAAACACATAATTGGCCTCGACTTAGCATACGAGTCATGAATCTGACTCGACTCAAACCGATGATTAAAGTGACTGGTTCAATAATATAAAACTCTTACTTAAATCACGAGTTTTACAATAAAACCTAATAAGTGGAAATGTACAATTGTTAGCACTGTTGAAATTTCAAAGCTGCCATCAAGGATATTTAATGGATATTCATTGGATCTTATACCCATGTATTAGTAAGACCTTACACCTTTCCCCATGTTCAAAACTTCAAACGAGATGTACAAAATCTAGTACATTGATCTTACATAAAATTGAAACAGAGCTTCAGGTTTTTTTCCCCAGTCATGATTTTGTGTAGGGAATTAAATGTGGGTTAAAAGGGCTATTTGCCATTATCTTTATTATTATGATTTAATATTATGTGGGGGGAAAATCATTCTATGAAGTATTCTAGTTACTTCATATTGTCTTTAATATATTTGTTTTGTTAAAAATTAATATAAATTACTATAATTGAAATAAAGGCCTCGAAGAAGCCCGAGTGAGTCTTTTTCTTTTGAATTAAGCTATGGCTGAAGTTGATGATAATAATACATAATAGGTTTTTTATGGTTAAAAATACGAGGAATTCTAGCCCCCACTGCTAGAAAACCGGGCATTAGCATCAAAATATTTTCATTAAAAAATATTGACACAAATTGTGTTAACGATATTTACATGGACAAATTTTTGTGTTGGCTTTGAATCGAATATGTGCCGGGAGATATAAGTCGCATACATTTTGATAGATTTTGTGTCAATATTAACTTCGTCATTATATTTAAAATTTAAGCGTTGTAAATGTCGTTTGTGAGTACATATTGCCATTTGAATTTTATGAGTAAGTTAATTTAGTGGATTTTGATTATATTATGAATTGAGGTTAATAAAATTCGCAGTTATTATAGAAATTAAAACAATAAAAATATTATCCCAAAACACTCGCTGGCATCGAGATTAACACAAAGTGATCAAAACAAGCATCTTAATTACAACACGCTTTAAAAAAAAAATCTAAATCAAAACACCAAAATTAATCTCCACGCCGTGTCTTCCCTCCCTACGTCGTCTTCCCTTTCCCCGCCGCTGGCTTCCCTCCCTCCACCGCTGCCCTCCTCCCTTCATCTGCTGGCACCCTCCTCCATTCTCCATTCCTTAATTGCTGCTCTCCCTCCTTCCTGATCTGTCGTTGTCCTCCTCCCTGCACCACCCTCATCTCTCCTTACACATCATTTTCCTCTGCTTCTGTGGCTTTAGTTTGTGACTTTCCTGGTACGCTGGGGTGAAATGCCTTGAATAGCAACTTTTTTGTTTCATCTATTGCGGTAAAAATACTGTCTTTTGACCGTTTGTATATTGGATTTTTTGTGTAGATATCCCTCACATGGTCTTCTTGCAGGCAGGACCCTCAAAGAGTTGAAGAATTGGATGAAGCAGAAAAGGTGAATTTTTTTTAAAATTTTTTTTATGCGCATAAAGCTTAGTAATTTTGAAGGCAATTTTAGACTAATCAAACTATAATCTACTTTCTGGCTAATCCCCAAAGTTCTGTCGATGTCCGAGCTGATGAAAATTTCCATCCTTTTTAAATATGAATACTATTAATAGATTAATAGAACTTGGAAAATATAGTTGAAAAGGAATTTTTTTATGCTTTTTCTCGTATACTTTTTTTTTTCACTACAACTCGTGCTTATCTTGTGTCTCTTGGCTGATTGTAGCTTAAACTAATTGTTCCTTTAGTTACCTTTCAGGCCTCCAAGAAACCGACCGATACTCATGTACAGGGGAGAATATCACGTAGAAGTTTCCCCCTGGAGCTATGGATATGTGTTTTTCTGTTCATGTATTGCTTTTATGTAGTTATTGCTTCGTAAATGTTGAAGAAGGGATGGCCTTAGAGAATATTAAATGCAAGCTGCACAGCAGGCATTAACTGCAATCTCGGTTACACCATTTTATATTTAGAATTAAGGTTTTGCTGGCATTGATCAGTAGCATTTGAAATTACAAGGCTACTTTATGATCTTCAGCCACATGCACTTTAACGGTTTAAAATGCAAGTCATGGATAGTGAAATTTTTTTCCAATTTCTCCCATAACAATTATGAGATAAGCATATATCAGTCGAGGTAATGCATACTTCTTTTTTGACATGACAAGTGCTTAATTTTTGTCATTAAATTTCTCCTTACATAAGTAGCACATTTTAAAAATTAGAACAGTATTTAGTAGTAATATTTTGGATGTTATTTTGACGTGTGTTTTGTGTTAATGATTTTAGGCAATGTCAATCTCACTTAGTTTGTTTGTGTGCAAATGTTCGGCGATAAAAGTGTCTATGTAAGCACTAGAAGAGGAGCTTAAATATCAGGAAACGAAATTATCCCTATTCTTTTGAGAGTGGCTAGCTAGTTTTGTATCGAGGTATAAACTCAACACGAGTAATTTATTCGTTTCAATCAATTATATAACCCTAGCATGCTTTCATTTATATAAGTGGGCTGTGTTCAAAACTAGCTTTAAGTGTTATTGCATATTCTAGATATCATGTCATTCATTTGGGTCCTTCAATAATGGGTAGATATTCATTCATGGTGTTTTTACGGCATCTATTCAATTGGTTATTTTGTTAGTTGATGCACAACTGATCTGAAAGATCAGATCATTGCTCATAACTCATAGCTGTTCCAGATTGCAACTTAATACATGCATTTATTTCTTCTTATCCTATCGTCAACTTATTTTTTCTTCTCAAACAAACTATTGTGTGATTTAACATGATAGGCACCATGCTGGTGTTGAAGCAAAGTATGGGACTGATCTTACGTTGTCGTCTTTTGTGGACACAGATGCTTGGGACCTATTCTTTCAAGAGGAATTGCAAGCTTCTGTGAATGCTGAGATGAACATTGCAAACAGAGATTGGGCTAAGGAGCAAACCCGTCATGAGGCAGATTTGCAGCAAGAGAGGTTCTTCGACAAGTACAAAGGATGTGCAGACATAGATTTGCAACCGCTGCAAAGTATTTTGCCACGCCACTCTCAACATAGAAAATTGTGTGACACTACTCCTGATGCAAAATGTCCCAGTGCAAACATCATATTGCATCCAGAAAAATAGTATTAGTGTAGAGAATTTTCAACATTGATGAGAGGCCTGCTAACGAGTGAGTAAGTCGAGCTCAATTTATATTCAAATTCGGCTCGAATATTTTGGAGTTCGTTCAAACTCGGCTCGATATCAAATAAGTTTTTAATATATATACTCAAGATCGACTTGATTATTATTTTGATGTTCGAGTTCGACTCGAGTTCGAATGTACTTGAAATGTTTAATTTTGACGATTTACCATCTAAACTATCACATTATATTGTTATTATATTATATATAAATAAATATAACTAGTTATAACTAAATTTATTAGTGCGTATATATATATATATATATAGATTTTCTTAATGGCGGTAAATAATATTTATGTCTTAAATTTTAATTTAGATTTTTTAATTAAAAAATGACCAAATTTTAATAAAAAATAAAAATAAAAAAATAAAATACCCCCACCTTTATCATTATTTAGTATATAATTAATAATAAAATTTATTTATAATTTTAAATATATTTTGAGTAGATAAATGATATTCTGTATATTATTATATTATTTTATCCAGTCAAACTACGAATTGATTTCGAGTTAAATTTGAATTATAATCGAGTCGATTCGAGTCAAATATTACTTTGCTCAAGGCTTATAGTTCGAACTCTAATATTTAAATGTCGTATTTAAAATCAAGTTGAACTAAGTCGAATATTAAATACTCAGTAAATTAATTCGCTCAATTAACAATGTAATAATGTGTTTTCTAGCTAAACCGCAGTATTAATTGTGTGGCTTAGCCCCGCAAGCATCCGCCAGTGACCCAAAAAGTTATCTTCGTTAATTAGACGGTGGTAGTATAACATTATTGAGTGTCGGCACACATGTCATTCATGTGCCTCAGAAAATGTATAAACGTATGAAACGTTTTTTTCAAAATTAAGATAATAATTAAACAATTCATTTATTTTAGGCCGCCCATGTGAGGGGCTAGCGTCCCTCTGAAAATAGGTCATTGTTGACTGGACGGGTGAGAGTTCAACACTATCGTCGTACGTTGAAAGGACACAAATTATTCATGTACATCGGAAAATGTGCAAAATTATACACGTTGGTTTCACCTTGTAAAATTAACAACGTATGAAAGACATTTTCTAAAAATAAAATAGTAATTTTAAAAAAACCACAGTATTTCAATGTGTATTATCTCTGTTGATTTGATTGGGGGAAGAATATAATTAATATTAATACACATTATTATTTTTTAATATCTTCAATTCAATTTGCTAGACGAGAGTGACAAAATCATCCGGGGACACGTGAAGCACGTGGAAAAGTTATCTATCTATTTTTTTTATATCTCGTAAAATGACATTGGAATTTTTCTAATGAAGTTGGCATTAGCTATATTAGTGCATTCTTTAGATCCCTTAATTTTTTTATTCCGTCTCCACTGATTTTTTATACATAATTAAATCGTGGGTTAGCTTTTTTTTAAATAACGTAATTGGACCTACTCAATTGGAAACTTAGATTAACAAGTAAGAGGGTTAGAATTTTAGACCTCCTAAAAAAATTTTGTTAAGTTTATCTCACATCGATCGTATAAGGTGTTTATTATTTCGGAAATGCTTGATATGTGAAAGAAATTGTTAGATTTATCTCATATCGGTCTATATAGTGTTAGTGTATTGTATATAAGTTAATAGAAAAATCTTATTTTTTAAGTAAATTTTTAGATTAAGAGAAACCCGTGACACCTAGTATAAGTCGTATTTTGGGGGCCCAAAGGGCCCAACAGTAGTATTAGGGCCTAAAGGTACCAAACAAATAGTATCAGAGCTCATAGTTACCTAAAAAGTAGTATTAGAGCGAGATTACAATCTTAAGATTTACGCTCATTCTAGTTGTTTCCTTCATGAGTTCTACTTGATGATTTAAGGAAAGTTTGCCAAATAAGTAATAATTATTCCGGGGTCGCCGGAGTTGTGAGTGTCGTCTGATGAAAAGCGATGATTGTTTCGGAAACGCCTATATGTGAAGGGAAGTTGTTGGGTTTATACCACATCAGTTGTAGAAAATGTTGATTGTTTTAGAGACGCGCGATATGTGAATGGGAGTTGTTGAGTTTTATCTCACATCGGTCGTAGAAGGCGTTGGTGTCTTGTATATAGGCTAATGAGAAAGTTTTGTTCCTTAAGTTAATTTTTGGATTAATAAAGGTTCGTGACACTTATTACAAGTCCCTTTTGGATGCCCAAAGTTTAATTTGGGGTTCAAAAGGCCTAACAGTAGTATCAGAGCCCAAGGATACCTAACAAATTTTAGGTTATGTCCTTTGACATAACGTTGAGGGTAGGTTCGGGAGGACATTATATAGAACAAGTTTTATGCTAGATCGAAAATTCTTCAAAATTTAGAATAGTTTTCTTGAAGGCGGAAAATTTTAAAGCACCACGGTATTAACATAAATTATAGTTATTTACAATATATATATATGAGATGTAAAAAAATTTTAAAAAAATTTCCCTATATTTTATATTTTTATAAAATTATTTATTGTGGTGAAATTTCCACAAAAGGTTACTCTCAATCTTGCTTGCATCTCACTACAAAATATTCTAAAACTAGACAATATTTTAGTGAAGGATTAATATTTTTGTCAAAAATTGATATATATATATATATATATATATATATATATATATATATATATA
>JAVDBV010084761.1:0-13493 GCA_032619315.1 Piper longum | reverse complement strand
CTAATTAAACCTCATGATCAAAAAATAGGTGATCAATCTATTCTTAGCATTAAGAACATGATAATTCAAACAATCCGATTGAATAAAAGAGTAAGAGCTTGAAATGAATTCAATTAAAACATGTTAAGTTCCATTCTTCTCTAGAACGAAAGGAAATATTTACTCCATAATAAAAATAGAAAACAATATAAAGAAAAACTAATTTTTATTATAAAAGAAAAATAATTACAAACTAGAACTACTTCTAAGAAGCCACGAGTTGAGATAAGATATATCACAAACAACAAATGACCACCCCTTTATATAGAAGAGAAGATACAAGAATTTGAAGAGGGTGTTCACAAATCAACGTAGTCTAATTAATTATGATGTCTCTTCAAGTTTCCAATTCCTCGACTCCGTTGAACACCATAAATTGTGGCCGTTGGGTGGGGCCAATTGTCATAATCATAAACTTCTATGTTTTCAATGGTTTTCTGCATTAAAATACCAAATTTAAGTATATCAAATAAAATATTAATTAACTAAGAAAATAAAGTAAAATATCACTTTATTAATAATATTTATACTCAGGAAGTACAAAATCACATTAAAAACATAGGTAAATATTGTATATTTTAAACACTTAACAGCGATCACCTAAGTCTAGTGATAGCCTCCCCACAAAAAGGGTACGGCCAGGGTGTGCGAGGTACTGGCACTGGAAATGGTAGTGGTTACTTCCCCACAAATGGGGTGTAACTAGCAATCACCTAAGTGTAGTGATAGCCTCCCCATAAAAAGGCTACGGCCGGGGTGTGCTAGGCACTGGCACTGTTATTGGTAGTGAGAGCTTCCCCACAAAAGATGAAGATACAATTTACCATGTATATGTGAAATGCATAAAACCCTAATACGATACTATATGGATGACATGACACTCAATTCATACGAAAGCCACGATTTAAATAAATTCAAATAAAATTCTGTCAAAACGGACAGAGTCTCTCCTAAAAGTGCAATTACGGGCCACCCTGTCCAAACATTATATATAAACATACATCCAAATCAATAGTTTCACTCACAGAATATAATCTACTATGTATTCAATTCTCAATCTTGTATCTCAGCCCATCTGTGTATTCTTCCAGCAAGTCATCATCATTCCATCAAGTCATTGCATTCAATCATCAGCATATGCTCATCTCTTAACATTTTCTCGAGTCAATTTCAATGTAAATAAATCATAAACACAATATTAAACATTCAATCACTAAACATGTATGTGTGCAAGAGACCTCACTACTCCTCCGTCTAGGCTGGCACTTCCGATCAAGCTTGTCACCTACATATATATAAGAAAACCGTCAGTAACAAGTGTTACCGGTCCAGAAAATAACTAATATCAAACTAGCACAGGAGAGCAAACCCTCCTGTTGAATAAAAACCATATACTTCCTCAAGAACTCTCACAAGGGCACTAACGGGAGCCGTCGCCCTCGAGCGGTAGCGTCCCCTATCCATTTCATTCTCTTTTCTTAGTCATCTCATCTATTGCGTCTTGCATCAAATCTCATTCTCGCGACTTGCATCAAATATCATTCTCGTTCATCTCAGCCCTCAACGTCCTCCATATTACTCCTGGCCTTGAGCCGAAGGCCGAGTACTCTTAGGCAGTCGCCTTCAATACTCTTTGAATCACAAGTCTGGACATGCATTGTACTAAACAGTACCCGTAAACCTCCATGTTCTCCGGGTGTGAGGAACTTAAATGCGGAGTTAGCAGGATCCCTCAGGATGAAGTGGGTCCTCCCCAACATCAAACCGAAGATGAACACATGCCTTGTCTGAAGAACACTCCCTCGCTGAACCCTCTATCTATGTCGCATAATCTAACACGAGTCTAACTCCTCTCACTTGCTGGCCAATCCCCAGATAGGTAAAACTATGTATGTGACCACCTACTAACCATCATAATCAATGTATGCTCGTTATTGCTCATGAATGCCTATTAGGCTATCTTAACAATCTAGTCACTGTGGATGTCCCATCTTGACATCCTACTATCATGCTCTAACTCTACCCATGCACGTCCCTACGAGACTGTCGCTAACAGTGTCTAATTGCATTATCTTGAAATATACACCAAACCCAAGGGTGTCTGTTGCAAGAGTGCTCATAAAATCGGATCCTATGTCGTCTCATCAAAATAACATCTGCTTTCCTAACTCCCCTCTATTCTGATGATACCACTATAGCTATGTCTTGTCCCACAGCTTCGACCCTACTAAGCACTAACTGATCTACTTAGTCGGCAGATGAGCAAGAAACGGACGGCGGTAGTGCGTACCTGGTCGGTGGTAGTGCATCTCGGTCGGCGGTTGTGCACTCAGTCGGCGGTCGTGCACTCGGTCGGCGGTCGTGCACTCGGGTAGCGGTTGTACAACTCGGTCGGTGGTTGTACAACTCGGTCGGTGGTTGTGCCACTCGGTCGGCGGTTGTGCACTCGGTCGGCGGTTGTGCAACTCTGTCAGCAATAATACTATCTCAATGCTAAAAATCTAATCCTAATCCTATACATCGTAAATCCACTACTTTCTCTGACATGTCATCTTCTATGTCATCTCCCATACATCTGTCTTCCTAGAGGTGGCTGCTAACTACTATGCTCATGTTCTCCAACCATGCGTGTCTAATCCAGAGGATTTGGATCATGATGCTGACACGTACTATAGTGACCAATGCTGGACCCACACTAGTCTCCTGAAATCTGGAGTGGTTGCTCCTCACAGTGCTAAGTGGTCATCAACGACAATCGCTAATCTGGTAGCTTATTTCTAGTGGAATCCTATGAAATATCGGATCTCGTAGGCAGTGGTGGTCCTGAGCTTTTCCTCAGCACATTATGGTCTCAATCTCACTACTCACCCTCATTCATTACCATCTTCTAAGAGTGGTTCATTACGAGTCATCTACCCAAAATCTTATCTCTACCTCATGTACTTCACTGGCTCCATTGGCAAAAATCCCTAAGGATTTGTCCAAGATAGTCAGTGGTCCATATCATGTGCCAACTAACTAGCTAGTATCCTCATACTTCAGGCTCCTTACTATCGCACTATTTCTTCAAGCTCCCTACTTCAAATTCATCCCTACAATGTACATCATGTCCCATGAAAGTAGAACTACTGTGGTGAGATGCAAAAGACACACATCTAGTCAACACCCAACTCTATCTCAACTCATCGAACATGTTGATAACACTATTACTACAGTATCTTATGCGATGGACATAACTCATGGGTCTTTAAACCCAACATGACATCTCCGTTAGATTCCTGCTATCATTTGCTGACATCCAAATATGGCATAAAATAGAATCCTATACTCATTCTACCTCCAATAGTACTACAACATACTCAGCTTACATCTAACTAACAAATAATTTTATATCATGATAAAAATCCATAAAAATTACCTTGTCATCTCAACCAAGGTCAATTCCACTCATCTCTGATCAAATCCTCGATACACCGTTATCCAAATAAATCATGAAGTGAAATCTACATGTAAGGAAACTAAATAGAAACATACCTACCAGCTTGACTCGGAGTAGTCATTGCACACACATCACCTAAAACAGTATCTTGCATCTTAATCGACCGAGAGTGGCCCTAATACCACTTTGAAACAGCCCGATTCGGCTAACCCGTGAACCGACCCGGAAATGCTATCGGCGACCGAACCGTTTGATAATCTACTAGATTCAGTTAAGCCGACCCGGATCTACTCTTGGCGTCTTAAGATGAAGATACGATTTACCATGTATATGTGAAATGCATAAAACCCTAACAGGATACTATATGGATGACATGACACTCAATTCATACAAAAACCACGATTTAAATAAATTCGAATAAAACTCTAAGTCGAAACGGACAGAGTCTCCCCTAAAAGTGCAATTAGGGGCCACCCTGTCGAAACATTATATATAAACATACATCTATATCAATAGTTTCACTCACAGAATATAATCTACTATGTATTCAATTCTCAATCATGGGTCTCAGCCCACCTGTGTATTCTTTTAGCAATTCATCATCATGCCATCAAGTCATTGCATTCAATCATCAGCATATGCTCATCTCTTAACATTTTCTCGAGCCAATTTCAATGTAAATAAATCATAAACACAATATTAAACATTCAATCAGTAAACATGTATGTGTGTAAGAGACCTCACTGCTCCTCCGTCCAGGGTGGCACTTCCGATCAAGCTTATCACCTGTATATATATAAGAAAACCGTTCGTAACGTGTGTTACCGGTCCGGAAAATAACTAATATCAAATTGGCATAGGAGTGCTAACCCTCCTGTTGAATAAAAACCATATACTTCCTCAAGAACTCTCACAAGCGCACTAACGGGAGCCGTCGCCCTCGAGCGGAAGCATCCCCTATCCATCTCATTCTCTTTTCTTAGTCATCTCATCTATTGCGTCTTGCATCAAATCTCATTCTCGCGTCTTGCATTAAATATCATTCTCGTTTATCTCAGCCCTCTATGTCCTCCATATTACTCCTGGTCTTGAGCCAAAGGCCGAGTACTCTCACGCACTCGCCTTCAGTACCCTTTGAATCACAAGTCCGAACATGCGCTGTACTAAACAGTACCCGTTAACCTCCACGTTCTCCGGGTGTGAGGAACTGAAACACAGAGTTAGCAGGATCCCTCAGAATGAAGTGGGTCCTCCCCAACATCAACCCGAAGACGAACACATGCCTTGTCTGAAGCCATGGCCGCCTCCCTCTTTCCATCTCTCACTGAAAACAAAGAAACTATATATATAGGCTTAGGTAGGGAATTTAATATAATAGACCCGAGAGCAACTTGTGGTGGATCTTGTTTTCGAAAATATACTCGAGGGATCTCATCCTCGAGGGTTATTAATCCGGAAATGTGATCAGCTAAACGGCCTGAGACAAGTGGGATCCAATAAAACGCCACTTAACTCGCCCAGCAGGTAGAAAACCAAACATACGATGAAATAAAGTGTAAATCAAAGTCGAGTCCTAAACAGACCTGGTAGAAGCTCCAAGTGTGCCATCGCGCCTAGGTGGCGAGCTCCTACTCCGTACATACACACCAGAACCAAATACTAACGGCCGCTGACTATATGATGCATTACCTCGACATGATCAATACACAAGGCAAATCATCATCAATCAAGCAATTCAATAATCATTAATATATTAATTCTAAGTCCTCATATTCATGCCAATTTTATTATATTTTCCTAAATTACACCCTAGCTACTTATCATGCTTATCCTCGATCTATCTCATTAGATCACTTAGTTGTTCATCTCATACTTAATCACATCATGCCACTTATTACTCTTCAAGGTTTAATCACCTCATTATCAATTAATCAATCATTAATCATAACTACTACTCAATCCTAGCATGCTGTACTAACAATCATCAATTATAATTAATCAAATTAGAATAAGAGGTAATTATACCTCGTGTTGTGGGCAATCGGCGACGACTATGGTTTCGGCGTGCGTGCATCTCGAACCTCAAATTCGACGCTCGACATTGTCCGAAGCTCGATCGGCTTCGACTGGATGAACTCGGAGAAAGATCCGGTGAATTCTAGTGAATTCCACCAATTCCGGTTTTTCGTCGAATTTCGATGGTTTTCCGGCGAGTTCCGATGGTTTTCTAGCGGGTTCAGCGGTTTTCCGGTGAAAGTCACCGGCGACATCGATTGGTCGGATAGACGCCATATAGGGTACCATTGGAACTATCTTGGAGAGCCCAACGTGTCTGTGGTGTCAACGCGGCCGACGGAGGAGGCAGCTCACCGGAAAATGCCAAAAACAGGCGATAGCTATGGGTGGCTAAATCCAACCGCCTACGGAGGCGATCGGTGTCGCTCTGGTCTGGGAAGGTAGGTGGAAGGTCGAGGAAGTCGAGCTGACCACTGGATGACAACGGTGATGGTCGCCGGTGCTGGAATCGGCCCGCGAATGCGTCGCAGTCGCGGCACTAGTCGCGGCGATTCCGACCTAGTGGCGGTCCGGCATCGGTCAGGACAGGTCAGGGCGGCACAGCGATGCTGTCGTGGGGCGGACCGGCATCGGTCGGCGGCCAGGCAGCGCCGGCAGCGACGGCAGTGGCGCATGGGGAAGAGCGGGTAGGTTTTGGGAAAAAGGGGGGAAGGTGTCGGGGAAAGAAAAACACGTTGGGTGGCAATCTCATAAATAAAACTTGACTCGACTCCGTCTCGAGTGAAGACTAATAAATAACGTGTAATAAATCCTAAAATAATTTTAAAAAAATCGGGAAAAATCCCGTAAATAAAAATAACACCACAACATCCAAATGACATGCTCTATAACTAATAACCACCCAAACTATTCATAACACGTCCTAACGCAGTAACAACCTAAAACTATTTCTACAGTCACAAAATAAAGAAATCTAAAACCATAAGCTGTATACTCTCATATATTCTGATAACTCATTCTCTGCCCATTCATGACGTTATCATCACATACTCGGGTACACATGACCCCTCATACCTCATGCACGTGACCGGCATCGGCTCAGTACACGTGTTCTGAAATACACTCAACTCGAACCGATGGCTGAACCATGTCTCGAATTACGGGTTTTACAAAGGAGGGGCCATCATTTACATTATTTTCCTTCTGATAGACACTGGCTTCCTCCTTGCTCGTGTATTTTCCTCTCTTTCCATCTTAGTTTTTATGCATACATATGTTAAAATTGATAATAAGTTGATAATAATGGAAACTAAACTCTGATATCAACAAGAAAGAAAAGAATTAAACTAGGAAAAATTGGAAGTTCGTCCAAGAATGCAAATTGCTACCTTGCAGCAATTCATGGTCGTTTATTGATCAATTACAGCAGCAACATCATGGCAATTGTGTTACAAATTCTTGGCAGCGAACATGTTGACGCGGGAGAGAATACACCTACTCCCTGCAACGTCCAAAAGAGGCCGATCCTTCCTAGTTGATGACAGCCTGAAGTAGTGAATCTCTGAATTGGGCAGAGTTGCTAGAAGTGATGAAGTAGGGTGGCACATTCTGGTGGTTTGCAGCAGCTGGGTGACGTTCCTTTTCTTTTTGGGTTGGGTCGTGCTATAGGAAGGAGGGGAGTTTGGGGCGGTGCTGATGGCCAAGTCGGAGTCGCCATGGGAGCAGCTCGGGGCCGCCATGGCAGCATGTCGGGGCTGCCATAGGAGCAGGTCGGAGTTGCCATAGCTGCAGGTCGGGGGCTCCATGGCTGCTGGTCGGTTGCCATGTAGGGTGCGATCCGGTTCTCCATTGATAGTTGCGATAAAGCTTGGATCTTTGGGGTTCCAATTGGATTGCTTGGGTAGATAGGAGTTGTGGTCTTATTTTGGATTGAATGAGAAGACGACGGTGTTGGTTTTTGTGCCAAGATGAAGGTGTGGAGAAGAGAAGAACGTCGAGGAAGAAGAAGATGGCAAACTTGTAAATACGGTTTGACTCGAAACGTTTCGTGTTAAAAAAATAATATCAATTCATAATAAATCTTTAAAAATAATTAATCTAATAAGGTACGAGTTAAGTGGTTAAAATAATAAAATATTATGCAAAATTGCCATAAATAATAAAATACGGTCATGATAACCGGTCAATAATTAATCGTCTTATTATAATTATTAAATTAAATTGTAGACTTATAAATGATAAATAAAATAAAGATGATACCTTTACAATATTAAATTAATATTTAGGAATTAAAAAAATTATTTTAATGACAAATTAGTAAGGTAGAAAAATAGGTTAATAAAATATAACCATGTAGAAATCACAAAATATCATCATTAAATGAGGAAGGGTTGAACTTTATTTAATTAAATAAATTACAAATAATTGTATTAGTCATATCCTTAAATTAGGATGATGCAAATAATAATAATTAATTTTGGTTCATAAATAAATTTTTCAATTTGGCAAATTATATATTCTCGAAATTTAATAGATATATTAATCATTTAGTTGCATCATTTTCTATTCGAATAAAATTATACTTACGTATAATTTTATGTTGTCTTTCAGATTAGGATTGTTGGTCGTAATTGTAGGATTACGTGCAAGCTAACCAGGTATGTGTAATTATTTAACATATTATATTATCCCTTTTGGTTGTCCTGGTTGGCATGAGCCCAAATTTGACCACCATGCATCGAGTGCGACCGAGGTCAAGGAATTGAGTCAGTCCGACACGGGATACAAACTTCATAATCTAAAAATAGACATGTCAGAATGGGCCGGACAACCCATAATACAATATATTAGACATAGGAGATTGGACTCACTAGCTAATTACGGACATGGTGAATTGGACTCAACAGCCGATAACGGACATGGCGGATTGGACTCGCCAGTCAATTATGGACATGTTGGACTGGACTCACCAGCCGATAACAGACATGGCGAATTGAACTCGCCAGCCGGTAATGGACATGATGGACTAACCCATCAGCAAATACACTGGACATGGCAGATTGGACTCACAAGCTAATTACGAACATGGTGTATTGGACTCACCAACGGATAACAGACACGGTTGATTGGACTCGCTAGCAAATAATGGACAGATAGATTGACCCATGGTGGACTGAACCATCAGCCAATTAATGGACATGTGGGAATGGTCCCAACAGCTAATAATATAGAAAATGATAGGGACTTTATAGACTCTTTTTATTTAATTATACAGCTTATTGTTTTAATCACTAACGCGTAATTACCTCCGCAAGTTAGCAGCTAGAACTAAAGTGTAACACCACGACTCGGCTCACCCTGGAACCGACCCGGAAATGCTACCGGCGACCGAACCATTCGATAATCTACTAGATTCGGTTAAGCCGACCCAAATCTACTCTCAGCGTCTTAAGATGAAGACTACCTATGCCATCTATTCATTATTCACATCATGACAATATATCTTAGCATTCAATCATATTATCATGCTTTTCACTACTTCACATCAGTTCAAATATAATAAAGTATAAACAGAATATTAAATATTCAGTCACCGAATATATGTGTGTGTGCAAAATACCTCATTGCTCCTCCGTCCAGGCTGGCACTTCCATCTCATAGTCGTCACCTACATATAGTACAAAACCGTCAGTAACGAGCGTTACCGGTCCGGAAAATAACTAATATCAAACTGGCATAGCAGAGCTAACCCTCCTGTTAAATAAAAACCATATACTTCCTCAAGAACACTCACAAGGGCCCTTTGAACCACAAGTCATGACAAGCACTGTACTAAACAGTAACCGTAAACCTTCACATTCTCCGGGTGTGAGGAACTCAAACGCGGAGTTAGCAGGATCCCTCAGGATGAAGTGGGTCCTCCCCAACATCAACCCGCAGACAAACACATGCCTTGTCTGAAGCCATGGCCGCCTCCCTCTTTCCATCTCTCACTGAAAACACTAAAAATATATATATAGGCAAGGGAAGGGAATTTAATATAATAGGTCCGAAGGCAACATGCGGTGGATCTTGTTTTCGAAAACATACTCGAGGGATCTCATCCTCGAGGGTTATTAATCTTGGAAAACTGTTCGGCTAAATGACCCGAGATAAGTGGGATCCAATAAAACTCTACCTAACTCGTCCTGCAAGTAGAAAACCAAAATGCGATGGAATAAAGCGTAAATTAGAGACGAGAACTAAACGGATCTTGTAGAATCTCCAAGCGTGACATCGTGCCTAGGCGGCGAGCTCTTACTCTGTACCTACACATCAAATCTAAAAGCTGACGCCCACTAACTAAATGATGCATCAAACTAATCCTAATTATCACACAAAACACAATCATCATCAATCAAGCAAATCAATAATCATTAATATAATAATCCTAAGTCCTCATATTCATGCCAATTTTATTAAATTTTCCTAAATTACATCCTAGCCACTTATCATGCTCATCCTCAATCTATCTTATTAGGTCACTTACTTGTTCATCTCATACTCAATCACATCATGTCACTTATCATTCATCAGGGTTTAATCACCTCATTATCAATTAATCAATCATTAATCATAACTACTACTCAATCATAGCATGTTGTACTAATAATCGTCAACTATAATTAATCAAATTAGGAAAAGAGGTAATTATACCTCGCGTCCTCGGCAATCGATGACGGCTATGGTTCCGTCGTATGTGCGTGTCAAACTTTGAATTCGGCGTTCGACGGCGTCCGAAGCTCGATTGGATTTGACAAGGTCAACTCCGCAGAAGATCCAGTGAATTCCAGCGAATTCCAAAAATTCCAATTTTCCGGCGGTTTCCGACGACTTTCCGGCGGTTTTCTGGCAAGAATCGCCAGTGGTGTCTACTGGTCGGATCGGGGCCGTATAGGGTACCATCGGAACCGTCTCGGCAAGCCCGACGGTGGTGGCTAAATCTGGCCCGCCAAGGCGGCGATCGGAGGCGCTCTAGTGGGGGAAGGTCACTTGGGGGTCGAGGAAGACGAGGCCACCACTGGACGGCGGCGGCGACGATCGGCGGCGCCGGAATTGGCGACGCGACCGTGACCCGGTCTCCGCGCTAGCCGCGGCAATCCACCGCCGCGGCGGCCGGATGGTGGTCGGGGCCGGTTGGGGCGGCACAGCGACGCTTCACCGGGGCCGGGCGGCATCGGTCGGCGGTCGGGCGGCACTGGGCGGTGGCGGCGGCGCATGGGGGCGGCTGGGTAGGGTTTCGAAAAAGGGGTAAAATGTCGGGAGGGAAAGAAAAACACGTTGGGTGGCAATTTCCTAAATAAAACTGGACTCGAGTCCGTCTCAAGTTAAAAATAATAACTAACGCGTAATAAATCCTAAAAAAAATCTAGAAAAATCAGGAAAAATCCTATAAAATAAAATAAAACACACAACATCCAAATGACATGCTCGATAACTAATAACCCACCCAAAACTACCCATAAAGTGTCCTGACACGGTAAACGGCCTAAAATTATTTCTACGGTCACAAAATGAAAAAAATCTAAAATCGTCAACTGTATGCTATCATGCATTGTGATAACTCATTCTCTGCTCATTCATCTCATTATCATCACATACACGCTACACATTACCCTCACAGCTCATACACGTGACCGGCATCGGCTCAAT
Source organism: Piper longum (assembly GCA_032619315.1). Taxonomy (NCBI): domain Eukaryota; kingdom Viridiplantae; phylum Streptophyta; class Magnoliopsida; order Piperales; family Piperaceae; genus Piper; species Piper longum. The sequence continues at coordinate 2,308 of JAVDBV010084761.1, read as the reverse complement.
ACACGTATTCCGAAATACACTCAACTCGATCCGACGGCTGAACCGATCGGCTAACGACTATAAAACCGTGACTCAAATCACGGGTTTTACAACCTTCCCTCCTTATAAAAATTTCGACCTCGAAATTTTAACTGAAGGAGGTTCAACTGGAACTAGAAACTGGATACACGTCAATTGTATCCTCTAATCCTCAATAGTCATGTATATCCATCCTAACAGTAGTTGTGCCGACAAGGCGGGCTCTACTTGTGATGTCAAAAATCAAACATTCTGATTCTGATCTATCTGTATTTGCTCTGGCATTAGCATCGTCATTCCTTCTTGTTCCGATCCTGGGACCTATCTGTGTTTGCTCTGGCATTAGCATCGTCGTTCTTTCTTGTTTCGATCCTGGGACCTGTGGGTTATGGGCCCACCATGCTTCTGCTGCGCACTCTAATCTATCTGTGCCTGTTCTGACATCCCTATCATCATTCTCTTGTGTTCTGATCCCTACTACTACTAACTCGGCGGAAAGACCTAAATCACCCCTAAGGGCCTACTAAGTTGGTCGCGCAGATACTCTAGAGTATCGCAAGGTTCTAATCTAGGCTGTTTGGGAAAACTACACCGAGGGTAAGACCTACCTGCTAGCACCTACCCATGTCCCTCTAATCCTCATCTGTGAAAAGTCACCTACATGTACTCACGAGAACTCTATTCAAGATCCTAGAGTCATCCTAAGGTCTGTTGTGAGTCTCCTGATAAGTACGGTGTATAACCTAATGAGTTGTGCAACTCACTGTCGCCAATCTAGGTCTAACTCTCAGGTATCCCTATATAAGGAACTGGACCACTCACTGGGTCCTAGTTGACTCGGTCCAAAGTCAAGTATCTCACTCTGTTCTGTAAGAGAACAAGGACAATTGCTATGACTCTACTGTATACTATGGCTCTGGGGGCTACCTATACAACCACTAACTATTTCTAAAGGAGCGCTCTCTGTATCGAACTAGGAGTGAGAAGACATGTACATATACAACGTGTCTCAAGGAGTATGATAACATACTCTGCATGGAGTCGTGGCATCTTCATTTGGTCCGTGACGTGTGCTCTCGTCAATTTATAGTCATCCCAATCATCTAGACAACTGATAGCAACACTGATATATACAGAGGGGTGAGTGAAAATACTCACGTGGAACTCTCTACCATGTCTGATATGTAAAGACCCGGAAAAAAAATAAAATAAAATAATAATAACGTTCGACGCGGTGGGAACGAACGTGACAAAATTTATTTTTAATTAAAATAATTATTGTTAGCTGGTTAAATATGATTGACCCGTTTAACCAGTTAAGTGAACTGTACTACTTACCCATTTAACCGGTTAAGTGAACCATACCGTGTAACCGTTTAAATGGTTAAGTGAATTATGTTGATTACCTAATTACCCGGTTACCCGATTAAGTGAAATACGGACGAAATATGTTTTCACATACCCTAGCCGTCATTTCATAACATTATATAAGGAGAAAAGGGGGGCGTCATTCACATTTTTCCTGTTGATAGACGCCGACTTCCTCCTTTTTTCGGGTAATTTTCCTTTATCTTCTTTTTTCTAAGTTTTCATGCATACATATATTAGAATCGATTATAAACTTCATAATCATGGAATTAAAGTTTTAAATCAACAAAAGTTAAAGAAAAAGAAAGAAATTGGAAAAAATCGGAGTTTTGGGAGTGAACAGTGCCGCCGACGGTGGGTGAAGAAATCCGGCCGGTGGGTGATTTCGGGCATTGATTGTGGGCAGATCACGACACCAGTGGCCAAACTTCTTGGTCGGGATCAAGGACGGTGCGGAGATGAGTCGATTCATACTGGTAGATTGGCCGGTGGTGGTCGGACGGAGAGGTACAGGCCGTCGGAAAATACCCCAACGAACAGCTGTTTTGGGGAAGAAGAAGGTTGGAGAAGAATGGCAGTTTCGTAAATATGGGTTGATTCGACACCGGTTCGAGTTAAAAAATAATATCAACTCGAAATAAATCTTCAAAAATAATTAATTTAATGAGATAGGAGTTAAGTAGATGAAATAATAATTTAATAAATTATTATACGAGATTACGATAATTATAAAATACGGTAATAATAAACGGTTAATAATTAATCGGCTTATTACAAGCGATTAAATTAAAGCGAGGGGTTAATAGATTATAATCATATAAAAATTGAACCTTTATTAAATTTAATAAATTAAAATAATGGTGTTCAAAATATCCTTGAATTAGGATAATAAAAATTAGTTAAAGAATAGACCAAAAATAGT
>JAVDBV010084760.1:0-15099 GCA_032619315.1 Piper longum | reverse complement strand
CGAATTTTGGTTTTTTTTTTCATTAAGTTTTGTTGATTTAAAACTTTAATTTCCCTGATTATGAAGTTTATTATCGATTCAGATATATGTATGCATGAAAACTTAGTAAAATTAAGAGAAGGAAAATTACCCGAGAAAAGGAGGAAGCCGACGTCAATCAACAGGAAAATGTGAATGACGCCCCCTTTTTCTCCTTATATAATGTTATGAAATGACGGCTAGGGTATACTTCGCCCGTATTTCACTTAATCGGGTAACCGGGTAATTGGGTAATCGACATGATTGACTTAATCATTTAAACCGTTACACAGTATGGTTAACTTAACTAGTTAAATGGGTAAATAGTACGGTTTACTTAACTGGTTAAATGGGTAAATCATACTTAACCAGTTAACAATAATTATTTTAAATAAATAACAAAAAAAATTTGTCATATTCGATCCCACCGCGTCGAACGTTATTATTATTTTATTTATTTTATTTTATTTTATTTTATTTTTTTCCGGGTCTTTACAGACCAGTTTTTCACTGGAGATACATTCTCCTTCCATATGAGACAGACACCAAACAGAGTCGAGTATTTTCACACTTACCCTTTAAGATACATTAGTCCTACTTTCTGTTTTCCAATTGGTTGAGATGAGCAGGCATTGACCAATCCATGTTTCACAGTCCATATGCAAACTCCACAGTTCCATCACAGAGAGTCCCTTTAGTAGAAGTTAGCAGTTGTATAGATAGTTACGAGAGTCATAATAGTAGTAGAGTCATCATAGCTATCCATATTCCATTCTTGAAGAGAGTGAGATATTCAATTTAGGACCGAGTGAGCTAAGACCTAATGAGCTTATAGGGACTAGGGACACCTTAGTGTTTGACATAGACTGCGATAGTGAACCATACTACTCATTAGCATATACTCTTATTTGGTTCTAGAGTCCACCATATGCTAGCAGGACTCATAGGACACCCTAGTATAGTCGCATGATCTAGAGCAAAGTGTCTTGATGGTGCAAGTAGCTGACCTATCGCATTGATCAAATTTAGTTGCCCTGATGTAGTTTAAACTAGTACATTGCAGGACTCTAGAGTACCTACTCGACTACCCAGTGGACCATTTGGGGTGAGCTTAGCTTTTTCCCACTAAGGTCATTGCATTTCATCCCCTATGGTTTGCAGTGACCCTAAAAGCTAGTCCAGCGAGACGATTCGAAAATGTATGGTAAGTCCAACCAGATGATTCCAGCATGTATGACATGTTTCGCCAGATAATTTGATCATGTGTAGTTCGTCCAACCAAATTATGAAGGATCTAGTGAGCGCGTCAGTGTTCAGAGTTCCAACTTCATGTTGGTCTATTTGGGCCGTGTGTGGCTAGGTTTCAAGGGAGAACTACCAGTTTGCCAATGAAAAGACATCTTTAGTTGAATCCTCTGATTGTAGTTTATGTGAGAAATTTTGAGGACATAATTTTTATAAAGAGGAGAGGTTGTGTTTAGGTAAGGGTTTTTCCCGCTTATAGTTTGTCTAGTTCAGAACAATCTCGAATCGGTTTGAATGTACTCGAGCTAGAAAAATTTTAAGAATATGAGTATGAGGCCTAGATCGCCATGTGAGCATGTTATGGAGGCTGAGTATGCACAACATGGATATGATAGTTTCAATTATGATACAGTAGAGCTTGAGTTATGAGTGTATACCTGATGTATACACATCATTTTTATGAGTTAACCATGATTTTAGGCTTAGATCTAGGTCGTCTAAGCGTTTAGCATTCATTTGATATTTTCTGGCTATTCCATTTGCATGTAGCATGGATGAATTTTGCATCACTCGATTGTGTCCTTGTGGGCCTAGCTTGATTGAGCTCATAGTTAGAGGCCCATTTAACCTTCTTGCTTTTATTCCCGCCTATAGAGTGACTTTTAGGACTCAAATCAGCTTTGACTTTGGACGATCACGATCTCAGCTTTCCATCCATATAGATACCCATAGGTGGGTCCTACTAGACCACGAGTTGTCGGACGTTTAGATCTTGCCACCTGGCAAGATTTAAGCAGTCCACGTTAGCCGCCGCCACTTTGGCCCACTGCCGGCGAGTGATCCCCATACACTGTATGGGTACGACCATGACCAACTTGTGGCCAACTATTAGTCCGTAACCACAATCGCCATCGGCGCTCCGTTGTTGCCTTGGCAACGACATTTTTGCTGTCACTGCCACCACCCGTTCGATCCATTTTTCTGCATTGACGAGTATCCTCCAGAAAAGCTGACCAATTCGACAACTTACCCTCGCCGAGATCTATGATTTGGGACTGACACCGACCTCCACCGTGTCCGTGATCATCGCCGGTGACTCTAAAGGGAGCTATAGATCCTGCGAAAGCTGAAGCTTGGAACCTTAATATTTTCGAGACTTTTAGAGCAATGGAGGTATTGGAGAATCACTAGGTGAGGTTAGATTCCTTCACGCTTGAGGAAGAAGCCGTATTCTAGTGGGAGGTAGTTGGAGGACCTACTTCGTTGGGATATAGTTTGACAGCATCACATGGGTAGAATTGATGGATTTTTCAACAATAACTACAATATCTGGAGAACGTTTGTGAACCAAAACCTGGAGAGTTCACAAATTTGAAGCAATATATGGACCAAATGGTAATGAAATACGAGTAGAAGTTCATTTATGTTGAACATTTTGCTCCATCAGTATGCACTTCAAAGAAGGCTCCCACAAATAAGTTTGTATGAGGACTTCAATTTACACTAATAAATCGTATTACCAATAAGAGACAAGCTACTATGGTCAAGGCCATAGCAGATACTTGAATTGCCGAGGATGTTTTGGCCGAGTAGTATGGACCTCCTAACAAGAAGGAGAAGATCAAGACTAAGATTACTAGTTTGACCAACCCCTAAGCCTGCCCTACCCAAAATCAGAATCAATAAGCTAGCGAGAATGGCAATAACAACAAACGGAAGAGGAATAACCTTGGCAATGGTAACAAGATTGAGAATAGCAATAAACTATTATGTTAGAACTGCAAGAGGAGATATGCTTGAAGAATTATAATAAGTGTTTCTTACGTGGAGAAGTTGGACATCTCAAGAAGGATTGCCCAAAGAATAAGGATCATAAAATCCCAAATCTAGCCGAGTTAAATGCAACTAATGCAAGAGAGGCGGCAACAAACAACTTAGTTCCTCCAATTTTACTCTCATTTAATTCAATCTGTACCCATTCATGAATGTCATATAGACTTGCTAGATAATTAGCTTTGAAACCTAGAATATTCGATCCACCACTGATTGTAATACTCATAATTGTATCCAAACACTATTGGACAAAAAATTAGGACCAATTCTAATGCAAGTTTAGAACAAGTCAATAGTGTGGGAAATTGCTTTTTTCACTTGGTCAGGATAGACTTCAATCTAGGATGGATATTTTGTCAAAAAACCATGTCATCATAGATTGTAATAAGAAAAAAATATACCTAACTCGGGAAATAGAAATTAGTAAGAAACTTTTCTTTAGAGGAGAACAACTAGAGAATTAGACGCTATTTATCTCTTATGCCAAGGCAACAAAGTATCCACACAAAAGATGTCAAGGGTACTTAGACATTGTGCTAGAAACACCAAAAGAGTCTAAGGAGGCTGATCCATCTTCTTTGAAGATTATGTCGGAATTCTTGGATGTCTTTCTAGAGAAAATAGTAGGAGTACCAACAGAAAGGGTATTGGAATTTTCTATTGACTTATTGTCGGTGACTACTTCTATATCTAAGGCGCCATACAAAATGGCACGTACAGAACTTTGAGAACTCAAAATATAGCTGAAATACTTATTGGATAAGGGTTTCATATGACCTAGTGTGTCATGTTGGGGAGCCCCAATGATTTTTGTGATGAATAAAGATGGTTCTTAGGCTTTGCATAGACTATTGACTATTAGATCAAGTCACAGTGAACAACAAGTATCCACTTCCAAGGATTGATAACTTGTTTGATTAAATGAAATCTATTGGTGTATTTTCTAAGATTGATTTAAGATCAGGATATCATCAATTCCAAATTAAGGATGAAGTCATGAAAAGAGATTTTAAAACAAGGTGTTGCCATTACAAGTTTTTGGTTATGCCTTTTAGTTTAACCAATGCTCGAGTAACATTTATAGACAACATGAATAGGTTTCTATAATTATTTCGATGAGTTTGTTATTGTCATTGTGGACAATATTTTAATATGCTCTTACTAATAAAGAATTTCGTGTGGAATATCTAAGAAAAACACTATAAATTCATAGGAAAAACAAGCTATATGCCAAATTTAGTAAACATGACTTTCGGATGAAATACGTTTTATTCATTGGTCGTATTATTTCCAAAGATGGCATTGTAGTAGACCATCTATGGTGGTAGCAGTTATGTATTGGAATCATTCAAAGTTGGTTATTGAAGTTAGAAGATTTTTTTGACTTGTAGGCTATTACAGGAGGTTCATTAAGGTCTTTTATACTATAACAATGCCACTGACTTCTCTAACAAAGAACGACAAAAATATCTCATGGGCTGACACTTGTGAGAAGAGTTTCCAAACACTCAAGGAATGTTTGACAACCGCTCCAATTCCTACTTGGCCTTAAGGAATTGAAGGATTTTCCATATGTACAGATGTTTCTAACGAAGGTTATGTAAGAATACTTATGTAGAATGACAAGGTAGTAGCTTATGCTTCTAGACAGTAGAAAGTGCATGAAAATAATTACCTTAGTCATGATTTAGAGTTAGGAGTAATATTATTTTCACTAAGGGTGAAAAAACTACCTTTATGGAACTAAATTTGATGTTTTCACTAACCATTAAAAGTCTCAAATATATTTTTATTCAAAAAGATTTTATTGGCAAAGATGGTGGTTAAAATTCATCAAAGACTATGACTTTAGCATAGCCTATCATCCGAGAAAGGCTAATGTTGTAGTTGATAACATGATGGAGACACAGTGGAGATTGATGGAAAATATCATCAAGGTGAATCGAGTATATAAGTTGAATTCTCTCCTTAATAATTTAACAATCTCCAATGACTTAATTGACAAAATCAAAGTGGCTCAATAAACAAATGAAGAGTTGCATGGATTTCTCACTTCTCTTAACTCTGCCAAGATGAGGGAAGATGAAGTGATCAGATTTGAAAGTTGACTATGTGTCCTAAAGAATGAAGAGCTTCGAAATGAAGTCTTACATTAAGCTCATCATTCAAAGTACACCATTCACCCAAGTCGCCAAGATGTGCCAAGATATGAAGGATGTATTGGTGTTTTGGTATGAAGAAGGAAATAGCTAACTTCATTTTAAAGTGTTTAACATGTCAACAAGTTTGAATAAAAACTACATGGAGGGCAGCTCCAACCCCTTGAAGTTCCTGCTTGGAAATGGGAGGATATCACTTGTGATTCTGTAGTTGGCCTATGTAGAACCAAGAAGGAACATGATGCAATTGAGTGGTAGTTTATAGGCTTGCAAAATTAGTTCACTTTATCCCAATTAAGATGACTATTAGGATGGGAAAGTTAGTTTAATTGTACCTGGATAATATTGTGAGATTGCATGGTATAGATGTATCCATAATATTTGGTAGAGATGAAATATTTACTGGTAAAGTCTAGAAGGAATTCCAAGAAGCAATGGGTACAGAGTTGATGTTCAGTACTGCATTCCATCCTTAGACAAATGGACAGTCGAAAGGATCATCCAATTACTAGAAGATTTACTTAGATCATATGTTTTGGATTGGCATGGCAGTTGAGAAGACCACCAACTATTAGTTGAATTTGCTTACAATAATATCTATCTTTCTATTATACACATGAAACCTTTTAAAGCACTGTATTTAAGACCTTATAGATCACCAACATGTTGGTTAGACAATAGAGATCTAGTGCTAGTTGGACAATAAATGATTGAGGATACTATCAAGGTCGTTGAGTTAATCAGAAAGAGGATGAAAGATGTTCAAGACCATCAGAAATCCTATGCAGACTTGCACAAAAGAAAATTAGAGTTGGAAGTAGGAGAACAAGCTTTCCTTAATATTTCACCAATCAAAGGGATGATGAGATCTGACAAGTCTGGCAAGTTATGTCCAAGGCATATGGGACCATTTGAGTTTATAATAAGGGAAGGTACAGTAGCTTACCAATTAGCTTTACTGCCGACTCTAACTTCAGCTAATGACAAGTTTCACATCTTCATGCTAAAGAAGTGCATTCCAGATGCATCCCACAATATTGACTTTGGTGAGCTCAAAATTCCAGACATGTCTTATATTAAGTGTTCCCCAAAGATTCTAGACACCAAGGAAAGGGTATCTAGACACCAAGGAAAGGGTAGTAAGGATGAAAATGATCCCTATGCTGACATTTCTCCGAAGGAATCGCACCTTAGAAGAAGCCACTTGGGAGGTTGAAGCTAATATGAGAGCAAAGTACCCAGAGGTTTTTATCTAAAATTTTGGATGAAATCTTCAATATGGAGGGTACAATGTAATATTTGGCCTCTTTACCAATATTAATTTATTTTCCTTCTCTTGAGATAAATATACCTGTAGTAACTCTAAAGTTTTTAGATCATAATAATTTTTCTCTATATAAGTTAGTCAAAACTAATGAAAGACACTCTGAATTATATAACTATGTATTGATTATACCATGTTTGGCAAAGTAGGATATTTGTCGAACACTCAATTATGAAAAGGGACAAATGGTCAAGTAAAATCCCTACGGATTTGTTGTCATAAAAGCTTTTACATTTGGTGGACAAGTTGGACATGGTCACATGTAAACCAATTGCAAATCCATAATGGTAAGTTCGACTAGTTTTCGAGTCTAATTTGTGGACTTAGACACTTATTTACATGATTAGGTGATCTAAGTGGAAGTGTACCATTATTAGTTGTCCAACAGTCGAGTTTTGCCTTACAGTGAGAATTGGCCATTGGATGTGGACAGGTTTGTCCACTAAGGCATCATGTAGGAGGCTTAAGGGTAGATTAGTGTGCAGAGCTTAATTAGAAGATATTTGTTGTTTCTTTGTCAATTCATCATCAAGTAAGCACATAGAACAAGTAATGGAGTCATGAGTATGTAGGATACGTTGATAGTCAAATCAGTGATTAAACTTGTGCTTGTCCGCACGAGATTTTGATGTTTTCCAGTAATGATGATAGTTAAATCAGCTATGCTACTATGCTATCTACAAGAACTGTAGGATATGATGAATATCTATTATGAAACTAACAAATCAAGTTAGGGCATGAAATAGGTATATTCTATACTAATGCAGAAAATGATGCAAAGGCATGAAGACAGAAAAAGAACACAAGTTGATACAAGTTCTCTTAATGTAAATTGGACCTGAGGTGGATAACTTCACTAGGTTGATAAATATGTTATATTAATAAAGCTACACATACGTGTACTTGATACCTAGGGAAACATAATTAATTTTAACGGGCTTCTAGATCTTATCACAACCTACTACCCTAGCAACATTTCACATTCTTGTGCAAACAAAAACTAAATCACCACAGTAACATTAACTCCCTTATGTGGATATCTATGACTCTATTGCATTCTCGCAATTAAACTCATAAACTAATTCATCCATAGATATCGCTGGTTTGCCTATTCCTAAGTCTCGACTGAGCCTCTTAATCAAGCAAAAGTTAGCTACTCTTTGGATGCATTAAGCATGAGATTGAAATAATCAACTAACAAGATGTACAACAAGATATTAAAAGCAAGATATATTACATTTCACCCTAGATCGATTATACAACCCCGATCACTAAGCATATACCCCATCAGATAATAAGAGTACATCATGAAGTTCATCAAAGAAAACATAGTAGAAGAGAAAAGAGAGTGTATGAAAATTTGTCTCGAGAAAGTCCTAGAGTGAGTTTCTCTTCTGCAATGCTTCCTCTTTGCAACTTTGACAACTTCTCCTCGCCAACCTTCAACTTGGAAGTATGAAAGTTGAAGAGAGGAAGAGTGGGTTTTCTCATTCATATGCCTTCTCTAATGTATGGTATCTCTAAACGAAGTATGATATATGATAACTAGTATCTCTCCTCAATGTAAGTGTGGTATATATAATCAAAGGGTTGGAGTTTCCCTTGAACATATAGTAGCTTCCTGATGGTTTCCTTCCTCCAATGTTAGGTAGGTGTTGACCTCAGCATAACATTTCTAGCTTGTTCCTTTGTCCCCTTAAGATTGAGTGGAGTTGGGGGACTTGTTTCAAATAGTCTAAATTATTTAACTTGCAGAACAAGGGAAACCGGGTTGGAGGAAGCTTCCTTGCACCTTCACATTCAACAACTACACACGAGTGGCCTCTTAACTATTGGGGATGGTGGCTATGTTTCTTACTTGCTCTTCAAGAAGGCCATCTATGGTTTTGGAAGTGTGAGTTGGTAGATTAGTTCAAGGGTATGGGACAAGCACATGTTTGTAAGTGCTTTTTCCTATCAAAAGGTGTGGTACAAGTGTGCAAAATTGTAGGTGTGTAAATCTAAACTGGCAAGTTTGACCATTCTAGGTTGTGTCTCACGTAGTTCATCGTAGGTTGGTCAAAAGGTGGCTTGTTCCACTTGCACATGTACACAAGCATGTTCCCACTCCATCCTATATCATTGTTTATTCAATTTTTTTTGTAGATTTATCAATATTTGCTAGAACTTGTGACAATTAAAAATTTTCCAATTTTTACCAAAAATAGCATAAAAATGATGTGGGGTATGAAGATGATATATAAAAACTACCTAAATGTTACACTAACCTATGACATATCAAAACCCCAAACATAAACTCTGCTAGTCCCTAGCAAAACAAAATGTTAGTGATCACTCCAATTTCTTGATAACAGCAATCAATTGATAAAAGACGTCGATACACAATCAAAACTTTATGAGTACTTTTCTCACAAATGAGTATTCCTCTCATGATACTCAACCAAGTTTCGATCAATTGGGAACCTTGCAAACTCAGGCCGATCTGCTCAACAAATATCTCATAGCCAGGAAATTCTCTCAATTAAATCATATCCTTATGACTAGAGAGGTTCATAAGGATTTATTAGGTTGTAATGAGGCTCAAAAATGAGATATTAGGAAGCAAAGCTAATCATCAGCAACTTAGAATTTTCTTCAACTAATCAGTGTGCTCATTAAGAATGGTGACTAAGATTTTTCCTTTAGTGTATTCTCGTAGCTTGTTCCTTATTGGTCCTTCTTTTCCTAACACACATACTTTCTCTTCTTCTTTTTCTTAACAAAAACAAGATATTATTTTTACAGCTACAGTGACACCTTGTCACCTCAATAGCATTACTCAATTTCAAACAAGTCTTGATTTTCCTCCTCTTCTTTGTTTTTTCTTTGCCTAACACTTCTTCCCTCTTTTCTCTTCACTTGGAAAATCATAACCTTTTCTACTGATGGGCATATTGACCGGTTGAAGAAATTCCCTAGTTAGTCATGCTAGGTCAAGGTGAAAAAATTATTTCACAAAATTAAGCTAGGTCTTTGAGTTCATTAGGGATACAAGCTAAATTTGTCTAACCATGATTCTATTTAGGGGTGGCTATTGTGGTCTCTGGTGATCAAATCTCACATAAATCATTTCTTAATTAGTCAAGAGTATTCCCTTCACCTCATGAATTATGGCTTGAGATTCTAATTTCCTTTTTCTCTTAGACTTGCAAAAGTTCATGTTGTAATCCTAACTAAGTTTGGCATTTAGTTGTTTAATAACTAACTTGTTATTGAAAAGATACGCTACAAAATTTTACTACTGTAATCATCCTAATCAAATCATGTTATAATCACAAAATTAGAATGTCTTATTGCGTCAAAGTATCCTATTATCTAGAACACATAATAGTTAATAGAACCAATAGAGCAATTAATCATCCCCCCCCCCCCTCCCGCCCCCACCAAAAAAAATTAGTCACAATTGTGCCCTCACAGTTGATAATCAATTTCAAAATATTCGTTCTGACCTGACGCAACTAGAGTAGTAGTAAAATAGATAAATAAATGAGGAGGAGGGATAGAGAATTGCTCATTAGGTGTTTTAATCATCATCCATGGAGCTGAGATTCTCTTTCGTAATGTGACCTATCATGGGGTCTCCTCCTCCGAAATGGGTTGCGACCTCTTCTTCTTCTTCCTCACTTTCTTCATTTCTAGGTGCAGTGTGGACTTTTGAAGCTTTGTCATAGTAACATGGAGTGATGAGAAATGGTACATTAGTCAAATTAAAGTTTACTTTGGTTCATTTGCTCACCATGAACTTGTTCTAAGCGTGCTGGTTGGTCAAGAAATTGAGGGCCTATTTCAGAGTTTCCTTAATTCCCTTGATCTCGTCCGGGGATTTCCATGCCAATGCTCTATCCTCCCATAGTTGGTGTCTCAACCGAAGCCTTGGCAGTGATTGTGAGGTCAACTTTTATCTTTTCTTCATTCTTCTCCACGAGGAGACCTGACTATGTGCAAAGTAGTAATGATTGGCAAAAACCAAACTCCCTTGGTTGGTCCAAGTGAGTCGATGATGTTATTATTAATGATCCACCCGGCATTGACCATCATCTTCTCAAGCATGATATACAAAAGAGTTGCACACGATGTATCATCACATGGAAGGTATGAGTAGTGGGAATCAGTCTCGTACAGATTAACTTGAAAAACGATATCCTGTGAGGTAGTAATGCCCTAGCGTTGAAGCTGACGGGCTTATTGTTTCCCCCCATAGCTTTTAAGTGTTTAAAGTATATAATATTGACCTATGTTATTAATGTGATTTGGTAAATCTCGGGTATAAATATTATTAATTAGGTTATATTTTACTTTATTTTTTAGTTAGTTAATATTTTATGAGATATGTTTAATTTTGGATTTTAATGCAGAAACCCTATAACGACCCTGCCAAAACTGCAATATTGAGGGCCTAACCGGCTCGGGTGTTACTCAAAAATATAACTAACCAGCCCTCTAAAGACCTGCCCTAACTGGACCGGGTGTTACTTAAAATGGTACATGAACAAATAAGTCTAGAATTTATAACTTATCAAAATAACTCATGTTTGATACACCAATATATAAAATAACCATCCCATAGTCTTGGTCCATTTCCCATAGTAATATTTATAACACAAGAAAATAAAAAACAAGACCACTTATTATCCGTTTGCTAGACCTGAGTCGGTGGAAGAACCGTCCAATAGTCTTGTATAATTAAATAAAACAAGTCAATAAAAACCTCATCAATATCTTTCAATTCAATCTAAGATTATGGGCTATCAGGTTCTTTCTAACATGTCTGTTATTGGCTGCCAGGTCCATTCTGACATGTTCGTTACTAGCTATCAGGCCAATTCTGACATATCCATTAGTGGCAGTCAGGTTCATTCTAACATTTCTGTTACTGGTTGTTAGGTCCATTTTGACATCTCCATTATTAGCTGTCAGGTCCATTCTGACATTATTGGGCTATCAAGTCCATTTCGACATGTCCAGCTGTCAGGTCTATTCTAACATTATTAAGTTATCAGATCCATTCTGACATTATTGGGCTGTCAGTTCCAATCTGACATGTCCATTATGAGATTATGGGCTGTCAGGTCTATTCTGGCATGTCCATTATGAGATTATCGGCTGTCAGGTCCATTCTGACATGTCCATTCGGAGCTTATGGGTTGTCACGTCCATTCTAACATGTCCATTCTGAGAATATGAAGGGTGAGGCCTCGTCTCAGACTGAGTCAATTCCCCAACTCCGGTTGCACTCGGTGCGTGATGGTTGAATCTTGGCTCAGGTAGACCAGACTGCCCACAAGGGAAAATACAACATTTTAAATGATTATACGGACCTGTTAGCTCGTACGTAAACCAACAACTACGACCAACGATCCTAATCTAAATGAGAACATAAAATTATACATAAGTATAATTTTTTTCGAGTATAAATGGATGCAACTACTTGACTAATATATCTATCATGATTAAATTTCGACAATATAAAACATGCCATATTCAACAAATCTAGTGAGATAATTAATTATTCATGTGACTTAATCATTTAAGTTATACTTAACATTTAAATTAATAATCTGAATCATAACTCTTACTTGACAATTAATAAAATAATTATCAATTTATAAACAAATATTTATTTACTATTATTGGTATATTCTTCAACTGATTTGTATTATTCTAATTTAAGGATAATACTATTACAATGATTATTTAATTCAATAAAGGCTCGAACTTTCTTTATTTCATTATTCTGTTTAGTGATCTTTACACCATTATAAGTTATTGATCCATTTTCTACCTTGTTAAATCGCTATTAAAATAATTAATTTATTTACCCAATATCAAATTTTATACAGTAAAGGTGAGATCTTTATTTTATTAATTACTTATATTGATCCAATTTAATTTAATCGCTTGTAATAAGCCGATTAATTATTGATCGTTTATGATGACCGTATCTTTATTATTTATCGCGATTTCATATAATAATTTATTAGCTTAGCCTCTTTATGTAAAGACCCGAAAAAAATCATAATAAAAATAAATAAATAAATAAATAAATAATAATAACGTTCGATGCGGTGGGATCGAATGTGGGAAAATTTATTTTTTTAAAAAATAATTATTGTTAGTTGGTTAAGTATGAGTTACCCGTTTAACCGGTTAAGTGAACAATACCATGTAACCATTTAAATGGTTAAGTGAATTATGTATATTACCCAATTACCCGGTTAAAAGTATTATGGTCAAAGGGTGCTTCCACGTACCCTAGCTGTCACTTATATCATTATAAAAATGGGGTAGAAATGGGGGACGTCATCCTCATTTCTTCCTTCGGATTGGCGCCGTCTTCCTCCTTATTCAGGTAATTTTTCTTCTCTTCTCTTCTTAATTTCCATGCATGGCATATGTTAAATTGATAATAAAAATTGATAAAAAAAATGAGATTTAAAGTCTTAAATCAATAAGAAACAACTAAATCTCAAATCGATGAGAAAGAAAAGAATTAAACTAAAAATACAAACTTTAAGTCGTTCATGGCCGACAAGGTAGAAGTTTGAGACAAAATTGGCAACATGAAAAGTAGTGACGACGGTGGGTTAAGAAATCTGGCTAGCTGGGGCAGTGATTGGGTTGCAATCTGGTCGGGAAATGTAAAACCCCATTTTTGGGTTAGGGTTTTACCCGATTTAAGTTTTTCCCTATTTGGATCAGTATCGAGTTGGTTCGAGTGAGATCGGGCCAAACTAGTTTTAGATTATGATTATAGGCCAAGATGGCCATATGAGAATGTTATAGTAGCTGATTATGCCAGACGTATAGATAATAAGATCACGAGTTATCAATGTATACTAAGGTATACGGATTTGTTTGTATATGCTAGCTAAGATTTTAGGCCTAGATTTAGGCCGTTGCAGCGTTTAGTATGCGTTTGGGATTTTTCTGGGTATTTCATTTGCATGCATCATAGGAATTTTAGATCACTTGATTTCGTTTAGGGTTTCGAGGCCCATTTACTCTTCTCGCCTCAATTCCTGCCTACAGAGTCAATTTCAGGATTCGAGTCAGTTTCTAGTTCAGACGGTTTCGATTCGAACTTTCTGTACATATCATAGAGCATATACCCAGAAGTGGGACCTACTGGGCCATGAGTTGTCAGGCTTCCAGATCGTGCCATGTGGCAAGATCTGAGCCATCCACCCATCTATATCTTCACCCATTGCTTTTCATGATTTTCCATGATTTTGAAATTTTTACTATTACGCCGCTGCAACTTCGACTCGCCGCCGGTGATCCTCAGCCTCGCCCCCTAGCCATTGGATTGGTACGACTGTGACCACCTTGCGTCCGGCTATCCATCCGTATCCACAATCGCCACCTGCGCCGCCGCAGTCGCTGCCAGTAACGGGGTTTCCAGGGTCGGTTTTCGCCACTGCCGCCACCCGTTTAGGCCGTTTTCTGGCAACGACAAGCCACCTCCTGCCTGTTCGATGACCTGGACAGGTTCACCTTGTTGTGATCTACATTTTGAGGCAACCCACGACGACCACCACGGCCGCGATCGCCGCCGGCAACGTCGCCGCACCCGGCGGTGACAGCGCGCCTTTCCGGGCGATTTCTGGCCAGCCAGTGGCCGGCCTCCTCCGATCGTCACCACCAACACCTTCCCCGTCCTCCCCTCGTTCGATCGCGACCAACGGCGCCAATAGCCACTCCGCGGTGGCCGTTTTCTAACGACGGGCGCCGCCACCCCCTTCCAACCGTTTACCTGCGTCCATGTCCGCCGGCCCGCTTTCACGTCCACTAGCCCGCGACTGCGTCCCCGATCCTCCCAGCCGACCCAACCCATTTTCCAGCCCGGGTTGGTTCAGGCCATTCGGGTTGGTCTGGTTCAGCTTGGTTCGGTCGTGTTCAACTCATTTTAGATCGTTTTCGTCCGTCCTTGCACTGTTTTCGGTAATTCGAGAACCAGTACATTAGTTTCGATTCATATTCACATTGTTTAACATAATATCCAGTTATGATGAATTTTCTTTAATTATTATTTTATTTAATTAATTATTTATTTATTACTATTTATTTATTTTATTGATATGTTTATCATATAAGATGAATGTTTACATGAATACTTGTTATTATTAATATTATATTTACTTATAAATATCAATCTTATTATTGTAACACCCCAATTTCGGTTCACTTAAGAACCTGATCAAAAATGTTACGATCGAGTCGAGACATGTTTAATATTATTAGTTAGTGAGACTCGATCCATAAAATAGATCGAAATAACCCTCTTGGTGTCATGAGAATGGAAGACATTGTCCAATAAACATCAAAATACAATAAATATAAATAAATGCAAGAAAGAAAATCTTAGGTTGAGCTCAAGTGTGTGTAGCATTTATCTGTCCTTCCGCCGAAGTCGATATAGGATTTGCGAGACCTACATATATTATAAGAAAACAGTCAGTAACGAATGTTACTGGTCCGAAA
>JAVDBV010084759.1:0-15345 GCA_032619315.1 Piper longum | reverse complement strand
ATGTTGGCCTATATGCCACACTTATATATATATATATATATATATAAGTGTGGCATATAGGCCAACATAGTAACTCATGATTACTTAATTAAACTATAAATCTAAATAAAACTTAATATAAGAAAATATGTTCTTCAAAGTAGGGTTGATGTATGGATATATCGATGTATAACCAATTTCAATAATAAATTCTAACAAAATCTAGAACTAACGATCGTGTTATAAAATTCAACAAATATTGTTGTTTCGCACAAAATAACACTCCCCCCCCCCCCCCTCTCCCCATTTATTAAATGAGTCATAAATACATATATATATTCTAAAATAACGAGATATGAAAAGTCTATAAATAAAACTTACATAATACTTGGTAATAATAAAATACGAAAAGATAATAAATAAAACTTATTAAAAATAATATATAAATATTATTAAATTATATTAATTTAATTATATTTAAGATTTCTAATCATACAATTTGGAACTCTAAAGTCAATTTATAAGCTTTCATTTTTTAGCTAAAAATCACTTTTGCCAATAATCGACGTATGATTGACAAATTGATCAGCAGCTAAATACCACGTGTGTCGTTGGCAATATTGTTTGATCACACGTACCACAAAGAGGAAGGGAATAGTGTTGGACACAACATTATGATATTTTTGCTATCCAAAGTATTATATTATGGTCACATATATTTATATATACCCTCGCAAGTTAGATATTAGGTTTGGGTTTTGTCCCAACCACAGGTTAACACTGGCGCCTCCCTCTTTGCTCTGACAGTCGGGTAAGGGTCGGTATCATAGATGTCGTAGTTTAGGGTGTTCTGTTGTTGTAATTTGTTGTCTTCCTGGACAGATATCATCCCAATTGCCCATGGTTGTACTTACCCTCCTCCGTCTGATAACATCGGCTTCAAACATAGTCTGCAGTTTAAGATCCCCCGGCTAGGTGGTACAATCAGTGACTCCCGTATTAGTATTTTGGTGTTAGATCTAATATATCAATAAAGATATATTTATAATAATTAAATTAATTAAATCAGGTCTGGAGAGAATTAAATACATAATTTTATATTAAATGCCATCCGCTACCAGTAGTATCAATAGTATCATTAGTATACCGTGTTGGATGATACGGAGTGTGCCGAGTGAAGTGGTGATGCCGAGTGTGGCGAGTGAGGGGGTGATGCCGGCGCTCCGGCCGCCGTCGCCGGAATCGGGTAAATTGTTTGCCGTTCAGTATCGTACTACTGTTTCTCGTCTTGGGAGGGGGAGAATGCGGGGAAGCTGAAGGGTTTGTGCTGTGGGTAAGATGTTCCGGATTGGAGAGGGTAAAGAGACTGGGAAGTCGAAGGGTTCGTGTTCTGGGTAAGATGTTCGTGATTGGAGTGGGTAAAGAGACTGGGAAGTTGGGACTGGTGTGGAATCTGCTGATTTTGGGATTTGTGGAGTTGGGGTGAGAAGGGCGAGACCTTGAATTGAAAGGAATAGATGGGGAGTTGAGCGGGTCAAGCCGTCTTGAAGATTTTTTTTTCCTCGCAAAGTTTTTTCGGCTTTATTAATATATTTATTTCTTTATTTCATGCAGTTTGGAATATGCCGGGTGAGGGAGTGACGCCAGCGCCGCCGGTTGGATTGCCAGCGCCGCCGCCGTTGCCGGAACCGGGTAAATTGTTTGCTGTTCAAAATAGTACTGTTTCTCGTCTTGGGTGTAGTGTGAATGTTGCGAAGGGTGAGAATGCGGTGAAGTTGAAGGGTTCGAGTTCTGATAAAGATTTTCGTAATTGCAATGGGAAAAGAGTAGTGGAGATTGTGACTAGTGTGGAATCTGGTGGTTTTGGGGGTTGTGGAGTTGATGGACTGAAAAGAGCAAGAGCCTCAATTGAAAAGATGGGGGATGAAAAGTATAGGTCGAATAGATGGGGAGTTGATAGAGCGAACGGTGGGATGAATCAATCTCAATTTGGACAGAGTGTTGAAAGTGGACTGGGAGATCGAAGGATTAGACTGAGTATTGATGGGATGAAGGAGTCTCACTTCAAGAAGAATTTTGTTGCTAGAATGGGTGATCAGAGAATTAGGGAGAAGGAGAAGGCTAGAACTATTGATGGGTTGAGTAGGCAATCTCACTTGAAGAAAAATTTTGAAGCTAGAATGGGTGATCAGAGAATTCGGGAGAAGGAGAAGGCTGGTGCTATTGATGGGTTGAGTGGGCAATCTCACTTTAAGAAAAATTTTGAATCTAGAATGGGTGATCAGAGAATTAGGGAGACGGAAAACGCTAGAGCTGTTGATGGGTTGAGTAGGCAATCTCACGTTACAAAGAATTTTGAATCTAGAATGGGTGATCATAGTATGAAAGAGAAGGCGAAGGCTAGAGCTATTGATGGGATAAAACAATCTCCTCACTCTAAGAAGAATTTTGAAGAAATAATGGGTGATCAGAGAATTAGAGGGAAGGTGAAGACTGGACTTATTGATGGGATGAGCAGGCAATTTCAATTTGGAAGGCAGACTCGGAGGAAGTGGTACAATAAGATGGGGAATGGTACTAGTGGGAGGTTGCTTGAAAGTGCTGCATTTAATAGAGCAACGTCATCTTTAAATGAAGAGACCGGACCAAATGAACCAGTTGGAAATTCTGGCAGGTCTTTAGGAATGAAGATGGACAATGGAAATCAAAGGTGTGTAGAAACAAACAAGCAAGTGCTGGGAAGAGCGTCCAGGGGTGCTGGTGTGAGATTGCATCGAGGGGCTGTGAAACTGTTTTTCATGAAACCAAAGTGCATGTTCTCTATCAAGTCCTCTTCTAGAATAGTTGATGAGCAGGATATAACTAAAGGAAATAGAATCTCATGCTTGCCCAAAAAGAGTGGTATCCACCGAGGAGGAGATTCAAATTATCCAGAGTCCTCTCAAGGTAGAGAACAAGCAATGGGATTGAAATCTGAAGCCAATTGTTCATCAATGCAAGGTGCTTCTGACCATGAGAAAGTCAAGAAGGTGCTGAGTTTGTTTCGATTGTGCTGCAAGTGTCTCCTGGAAGAAGCAAAAGCCAACAACATGATAATGATCAAACGGGTGGATGCGCGTGCTTATGAGGTTCTCAGACAGAGGAATTGTTTTGTGAATACTGGTGAGCCAATCCTGGGTAATGTTGCAGGTGTTGAGGTTGGTGATGAGTTTCAATACCGATTAGAGCTATGTGTTATTGGTCTCCACCGTCCAACAGTTAATGGTATAGACTATGTACGAGGTAGAAGAAATCTGGCCACAAGCATTGTGTCGTCTGGAGTGTATGATGATATCATTTTTGATTTAAGTACTATTATTTATACCGGGGAGGGTGGACGTCCAAAAGCTAAGATTTCATTAGGGGATGATCAACAGCTAACAAATGGAAACTTGGCCTTGAAAAACAGTATGGTTGCTGGGTCACCAGTGAGAGTTATTCGTGGGATTAGAAAGCCTTTGCATAAGAAAACGAAGAAAACAAGACCAAGTGTTGTCATTGGTTACATCTACTACGGGCTTTATGTAGTTGAGAAGTACTGGTCTGAGATAGGACTTCATGGGTTTTTAGAATACAAGTTTAAACTGAGAAGGATGCCAGGGCAACCACAACTGACAGTGGCAGAAGGTATAAATTGCAGGAAATGGAAGCCAAAAGAAGACGTTTTTGTGGATGACACAACAAAGAAGGGAAAGGTAACTTTTGCATAAACACTGTTGATAATGAGAAAGTAGATGTTCTTCATCATGGTCCTTGCATTTGTCTTTGTGGTTGACAAATTGTTTCTAGTTGGGAGTAGTTATCTGTAATTTTCAAGTAAATGATGCAAGGTGGCCATAGTTCTATTCTAGTTACTAGTTTTTAGGAGGTTGGATGTAACCTTTTGAATATGATACCCATTTTGAAATCTCCACTATCTTCTCCTACCCTGTTTCTTCTCAGATATGTTAATATGTCAAATGTTTTATCTCTTCTGAATTTATATTGATTTTGTTAATATGTCAATCCAGAAGTTATGTTTTGGTCCTGAAAAGTGGACCATGATTCTACCAATTGGCTACTTTTTTTTTATGATGATTTGGTTGGAAGAGCAACAAAAAATAGATGGTGTAGAACTTCTTTTTTTGGAGATTCTATGCAAGTATATATGATTGGTTCTCTGTTATTCTTCTTTGTGTGCAAGAACGCTTGAAGAAAAAACTATCATGTTTCACAACTCAGGTGCTTCTAAATTTTGCATTTGATGCTAGAACATGGAAATTGATTATTTTTAGTGTGAACTAGGAAGCATTGACTGGCCAAGGTGTACTGTACACTTAATTTTTTATTTTTTCATAAGTTGAAATTCGATTATAGCAAAGCCATTTTCTCTAGGTTTCACGACAATTTCTCAAGAATATACATGGAACTCTCACTCTTTAACCTGACTCAGCTAATGCTTTGAGGAAAAAATTATAGATATGTTGTGTACGTAATGACTTTAAATTTCTGTTAAGAGCATCTTGACAATTTAATCTTTCAAATAGCTTATTATGGACTTATTTGCAACCCACGAGTTATATAGTATTCATCTGCAATTACATGATAATAAGATATTAACATACCTCGAGCATCACGTACAAGGTCAAGGCAGACTAGTAATTTATATTTGAAATTTTTATCAAAAGAAGAGAGGTTTTAAAATCCCCCCGGGTAGGAAATTCATGCATAATTATCATAAAACGGGAAAAATTGTGAATAATATCCTCTACTTAAGTAAGAATTTATTTTTGTTCGTAAGTTTTTTTCCAAAAAGTGAGTTGGTCAATCAAAGAAATGAGGACGAACTGCAAACTGACCCAACTCTAGATCTTGCCACTGCCAATGGCCTTGGCCCGAAGACGAGATCTGGCTCGGGGCACTGCCGATCAGGCCAAGGTCAGGGTTAGCCAATAATTACCGTCGACCTGCTCCGGCTGGTTGTCCCTGGCTGGATTTTAGTAAAAGGGCAGCCAACCATTGCCTCACTTGATCAAGGAGGTTGGTCCTGGCCTCGGGCCATTTTTATTCCTTTTAAAAATAAATTTGGATTAGGTCTACTCATTAAATTGGTTTGATGAAATTAGCCCATAGCTAACCCAAAGGCACTTAGGCCGTCATAATGAGCTTTCACCTTCTTTTGTGATTTGGCATGATTTTCTATCCGTATTTCTTTTTTTCTAATAAAGAACTTTAATATATGATAACATAACAAAACTAATCAAATCCAAAATAACTTTTTTTTAGTCAAATGCACTCATATATTATCAGCTACAAATGACAATCAATGCATTTGTGCTCATGTATGTTAGTAGGCTGTTGGAAGTGCAAAAAAAAAAGGGGGAGATAAAACCTGCCCAATATTTTGAAAATTTTCAACTTTGGGCTTCGGCCACAGAACAAACTTTCAAATTAAACTTTGGGATAGGCTTTCGCCATTGATAGCGCATATTGAAATTTAGTGACGAGATTGCCGTGGCAAGCCTGTGATAAAATATTTGTCACGGGTACAGTACAGGATTACCACCGGCTCCGGCAATAAAATGGCAAATCCATCATGGTTTGTGACAAACATGCCCGTGGTAAAAGCCTGTTTTTTATTAGAATTAATTCAAGTAGAAGATTAGTTTATATCTTTAATTGTATTCATATTTTTAGTTAAATTCTGTTTTAAAAAGGGCTTTGTGATCAAAATTTAATCACATGTTGCAGTGACAAGTTATGTGGTAAAACATGCTTGGTGTTACATCCCTGATTCATAGGCATCGCTGAGAATTAGAATTTGGGTATTGTTCCTAGTGTTTCCATGTCCACGAGGGGGTAGCGGTGGCTATCCAAGTGATGGAAATAACATATCAAGGCTAATCCATGTTATAGTTGTAGGTAACAAACCAAGTGCATGGGCTGTTGGGAGCGGCAGTCCATAGCAGCATATGATCGGTAATGGTGTACCAAGCATAATGTTGTGATTGAGACTAGGAACCTAATGTTGGGTGCTGACTCGTGGAGTAGCGGTACTCGGGATTCCGGCAGTTTGGTCGGAATTCGCCACAACACCAGGAGGATTGGAGTCTGGTGGTCGAGTGCTGATTAGGGTCGAACCTGGAAGGTTACGAAGGCAGGTTCCTATTTTGTAGGGATTGCTTCCAGGACCTGATGGATCAGCGGGGCTACCAACAGGTTGCTGGAATTTATTACTAGACTTGGATCATATTGTGGAGGAGAAGATTTGGTCCATTTGCAACTAGGTGCTTGGAGATAAGGATGGATCAAATCTTGGTGAAGATTGTGATCCCATGCCGCTAACCTTGGAGATCAGATAAACATGATGGACGTGTTTATCAGATCTTGGGTGTATCTCCTGGTTGGAGATAAACTTTCAGGAAGTGTAGGAGAACTTGGACGGGATTGGAGCAAGGTTTGGGGATAACACGCTGGAGATCTTGTAGGATCCTTTAGAGATAAAGATTCTGGCAACATTTGGTCAAGTAGGACGGGTTTATCTAATGGGGAGATTTATCTTCTAGACGTTGAGTATAAATATATGGATTGAAGGCTGGAAAAAGGGATTCCTGACGTGACAGGGAAGCCAACCAATTGGAAGACGTACTCTTGGAAAGGGTTGCCAATTGGGGACAACGTGGTCTCTTATGGTAAAGGACAACTGTTAAGTGTTTAAAATATACAATATTTACCTATATTTTTAATGTGATTTTGTACTTCCTGAGTATAAATATTATTAGTAAAGTGATATTTTACTTTATTTTCTTAGTTAATTAATATTTTATTTGATATACATAAATTTGGTATTTTAATGCAGAAAAGATGACACAAATTAAGCATGTAGTCATGGCATTTGGCCCCACCCAATGGCTACAAATTTTGGTGTTGACAAAGATAGAAGAATATGGATGTACATGGCTGCATTTGAGTATGTCGAGGAAGTGTAAACTTGAAGGGACATCATAATTAATTTGAATACGTCAATTTGTGAACACCCTCTTCAAATTCTTGTATCTTCTCTTTTATATAAAGGGGTGGTCATTTGTTGTTTGAGATTAGATCTCATCTTAGCTCATCTCTTGGCTTAAGAGTTTAGAAAAAGTAATCTAATTTTTGTATTTCTTTGTCTAGTATAATGAAAAATAATTTCTTCTTTATTGTGTTCTTGTCTATTATTATGGAGTAGATTTTTATATCGTTCTAGAGTAGAGTGGAACTTAACATGATTTAATTGAACTTATTTCAACCTCTTACTCTTTTATTTTATTGGATTGTTTGAATTATCATGTTCTTATAGGACAGCGATGAAAGTTCTCCAATCGGGATTATTTTGGCCTACACTATTTAAAGATGCAAGACATTTTATAGAGAGATGTGATCGTTGTCAAAGGGCTGGAAATTTGTCAAGAAAAAATGAAATGCCTCTTAATTATATTCTTGAAGTGGAATTATTTGATGTATGGGGTATAGATTTTATGGGTCCTTTTCCTCCATCAAACTCTAACACTTATATTCTTTTAGCTGTGGATTATGTTTCTAAATGGGTTGAAGCAATGGCTTTACCTTCGAATGATGCCAAGGTGGTGGTTAAGTTTTTAAAGAAGAATATCTTTACCAGATTTGGTACACCTCGGGCAATCATTAGTGATGGAGGATCTCACTTTTGCAATAGGCAGTTTGAAGCTTTATTGGCAAAGTATGGAGTAAAACATAAGGTTGCTACCACTTACCATCCACAAACTAACGGTCAGGCTGAAGTATCCAATATAGAGATCCTTAAAATTCTAGAGAAGGTAATTAAAGGTAATAGAAAGGATTGGTCTATGAGGTTAGATGATGCTCTATGGGCTTATAGAACAGCTTTCAAGACACCAATTGGCATATCCCCTTATCGATTAGTGTTTGGAAAGGCTTGTCATCTTCCCCTAGAATTAGAACATAAAGCTTTTTGGGCCATTAAGGAATTGAATTTTGACTTGGAAGCATGTGGAAAATTGAGACTACAACTTATTGAATTAGAAGAAATTAAGAGAGCTTCTTATGAAAATGCCAAGATTTATAAGGAGAAGTCCAAAGCATGGCATGATCAAAGAATTTTTTCTAAACCAATTTTTCCTGGACAAAAGGTATTGTTGTATGATTCAAGGTTGAAAATTTTTAAAGGAAAATTGAAATCAAGATGGTCTGGTCCTTACATAGTGCAAACAGTTTTCCCACATGGTGCAATTGAAGTTAGGACTGAACAAGGAGATCGATCATTTAAAGTCAATGGATGTAGACTGAAACACTACTATGAAGGGGAGAAACTTTGGAAGTCCTCCATCACATTAAATAAAGAACGAGAAATTGGCGTCTGGCTGTAGACGTTAAACCAAGCGCTTCTTGGGAGCGGGAGCCACCATGTTATATAATTATACTAGTTCGATAATTCGAGAGAATAAAAGATAAGAGTAAGATTTGATGAAGATTAAATCAATGTTAAAGAAAATTCGACTCTAGAACGAGCTTTATCCATATCATTCTCTCTTTTAATTTAAAGTGTTATTTAGATTTATTTGTGTCAATTGTTTCTGTTTTGTTTTTAATTTAATTTTTCTTAATTAATTTGAGAAAATTCATCTCTCTGTGGGACGATATTTGAAACTTATCATTATATTACTTGCTTCGACTGTGTACACTTGCACATCATTAAAATAATTCGAACAACAACCGAAAGGAAGGAGTCCCGTGGAGTTGCTGCAGCCAATGCTTGGGGGAAGGATTGGAACTTCATTGGTGGATTACTAGAATCCAGGTACACATTGTGGGTACAACCTGCATGTTGAGTCTTGTTTGATTGATTGCATGTAAAGGGGTCGATCTGTGGGAGACGATCTGGGTTGTGTCGGATTGCTTGTGGGAAGTAATTCATGTTTGAGTCCCGTATGAGTGGTGAGCATTGGGGCGAGGCTGTGGGGATGTCCACAAGCCGAGCAAGTGCTTGAAAGGGAGAGTAGAGTGCTTGTAATCCTTATGTTGGTTTGATAATATATGGTTGGGAAGTGTTTTTCGTGTATCTGTGGTTTTGCTTGTTGGCTGACGTTTTAGGCAGGGAATGTTAGTACCAGGTCGTGATTGACGTTTACAAGGCAACAAAGTTGTGGGAATTGGTTGCAGAGACAAGCAAGGGAAAACGGCACGCACTCAATCCACACATTGGTGGTTGGGCGATCGGGTGGTGCGTTGGTAGTGCTACTTGATTCTCGGGTGCAGCTTATCGGCAAGGTGTGCCGGTAATCGAGAATACTGTATCGGTGCTCGTGGGTGATTGAGTACGGGTGATCGAGTAAGTTGCTGGTTGGGGGTCGTTGTACTTGAAGTTGTGGCCAAACATAATTGTAGTGTTTGTGGCCTTGTCTTCCCATATTGTGTACTTAGCGAGAGGCTGAGTGTTCCCAGGGAGGATAATGTGCGGCACAAGTCTGATTGGGACCGAAAAATTTTTGGGTCCTAGATTCAATCTCATGACACTTGGCTTGTTGTGTGGTAAAACATAACAAATCTATTAGCACATGCTTGGTATGTTGTGTAGTAAAACATGACAAATCTATCATGGCTTATGCTTGTGTCACATGTTGCAGTGACAAGTTGTGTGGTAAAACATGTTTGGTATGTTGTGTGGTAAAACATGACAAATCTATCAGCACATGCTTGACATGTTGTGTAGCAAAACATGACAAATCTATCATGGCTTATGTTTTCCTACTAGTGTTCTTGGGCCCTTCGGGTCCCCAACCAAACTCTGATACCACTTTCTTGACCCTTTCGCCCCCAACTAAGCTTTGATATCATTTTTTACCACTTTTTTGACCCTTTTACCCCACAACCAAGCTTTGATACTATTTTTTAGATTATTTTGGCCCTCAACTAAGATTTGATACCACTTATTCGACCCTTTGGGCCCCCAAAAGGAACTTCTAATAGGTGTTATAGGTCTCTCTTAATCCAAAAGTTAACTCAAAGAATAAATATTTCTTATTAACCTATATACAATTGACCAGCACCTTCTATGACCAATGTGAGATAAACCCAACAAGTGTTAGTTGAAGTAGAAGAATAATTTATATTTTCAATTACATTCTTGTTTTAGTTAAATTTTATGGTAAGAGAAAGATGTCTATCTTCCTAATATTATAGTGTGTCGTCATCCCTCTCGATTGCTTCTCTTCCTTCTCCCTCAACCCTTATTCCTCCATCATCGTTGGCTATCATTATATTTTTTGTTTGAACTTCCTTATTTGAGAGTAAAAGAGTGGTGGAGTTGACATTAAAGGTTAATGGAGTGCCCTTGTTTTATTCAATTTATTGTTTATGGTTTGGAAGTGGGTAAGGGAAGGTTGTACGGTTTGTAGTCGTGGAATTATGATCAACTAAAGGTAGGGTAGTTAGGTGGAGTCTTGTGGGTGATGACATACGTTGTTCAGTCATCGTGTGAATAAGCAGTTAGAGGAAGATGAGGTCTGGTAGAATCTTTTATAAGGTGTGTATGTGTACAAAGAAGTTAAAATGACAATCATGATATGTTGTGAAGAAAGATGGTAGAGTGTTGGCGCAGGATAGTCACATTTGTATGTGGTTTAGGGGGTGTGAATGTAGAGAAAAAGAGTTTGAAGTGACTAGCATGGTATGTTGCGAAGAAAGATAGTAGAGTATTGGTGTTATATAGTCACATTTGTATATTGATTTGGCCTTTATCGACATACATGTATGCTAGTGGGTAGTAGGTAATATATCGTTCAAAAGAAATAACTGGTAAAAGATGGTACCCCTACTACTGGCATACATGTATGACGTTGTAACATACGATGACATATAAATTGGTGAATACTATAACAAATTTTGTACTGTGTTTTCTTTAGGATGAATGGATCGGGTATGAAGTTATATACATGCTACAATGACAAGTACAATGAAGAGTCAGGGTAGTACTTAGATGGAACAAAGTAGTTGCAGCTTGTGAACAAGGGTACATCATATTTGACGTTGTTGAATATGACATTAATGAAACTACCCCTCCATCGGGAAGAATGTGATGTGAAGCTTAAGACACTACTCTCCTTGTCTCCAATGAAGAAGTTTCTTACATATCATCGAGAATAACGAAGATTTGGAGGTCGTGTTTGATAAATATATGACTATCGTGACACACATGGTCACAATTTATGTAGAGAGGGAAGATAAGTATATACTAAAGAGGAAAAATAAAGATGGAGTGGCCGAACGATCTAAAGGAAGCACTAGTCATAGAGACGTTGGGTCCCAACTAATGGGGCACAAAACTGTTGTAGCTAATGCGAACATTGTATGAAACGAAAGGTAGGGCAATGAGGGCTTTTGGCTCAAACATTCCTCCAAATGTTTTGGGCTTTTGGACCTTGCATTAGGGCCTTCCAAACATGCATGTGGCTTATTCTCATAGTAGATGACATTTTCTTAAAGGGAAGTATAAAGGGTGGCTATTGATTGCATGTGCTGCTGACAGAGACAATGGAACAATTCTAATTGCATATGCCGTAGTTGAGGTCAAGTGTGAATTGTCATGAACATGGTTTCCAAATCTCATCCATCATCATATTTGCAATGGATAGTTTAAGGTGAAGACCATAATCTCAAATAGGATGAAAGGAATTGCACCGGAAGTCGCATACATTTTCCCCAAGACTAAGCACAGGTATTGTATAAGGCATTTGATCGAGAATTTGTCGCCACAATATAAGAATGTCTATGCAAGGAAGCAATTTTTGAAAGTTACAAGGTGCATAGACAATTTGACTTTAAGCGGATATTAAAACATATAGAGGAGAATAACCATGACATCCACGCATGGTTCAATCATGCGGGGATGTCATGGTGGGCAAACACTCACTTTTGGGGAAGAAGATATGGCATCCTCACTATAGGAAAACTAGAAAGTTAGAATGCACTGTTGAAGCACACAAGGAGATATACGAAATGTTCCCTCATAGAGCATAAAAGAAAGGCGCAAGCTAACCACTTCCACAAGTGTCAATGTCACATAAGGGTGGGAGGGAACTATGACACCAATCATTTATGTAACATTCGAGGCTTAAAGGAGGAAGACATGTTGTATGGACATGATGCCAGTATGGATGTATGACTTCTAAGTAAACTTAGAAGCATTTCAAGATAGGGAAAACATGTCCATCATTTTCTGCACATGCAACAAATACCAAGGGATGGGACTCCCTTGCCCACATGTTGTGATGAATTGGAATTGGGATATGGAACGTTTGCGATGAATAGTTTTCTCATTTTCTGCAAATGCAACAAATACCAAGGGATGGGACTCCCTTGCTCGCATGTTGTGATGAATTGGAAATTGGGATATTGTACTTTTGTGATGAATAGTTTTCTTTGGCTAAGTACAGGAAAACTTACAATGATCTCACACTTCATCGAAGCTAGTGGGAGCATGTGTGTAGCGAAGACCTTCCACTTATTAAGCCACCGCTATATCACTGACCACCTAGCTACGAAAACCTTCCACTTATTAAGCCACCGCTATTTTGCCGACCATCTAGCCGCCCTAAGGAGAAATGCATTAAATCTCATTCTTCCAAGAGTAGAATGGATGTGGCACTTTGGGGCACAATATTCTCTTTAGCCCAAAGTGCAATATAATGGGCCTAAATCATCTCTTTAAAAATGGTTAACTAAAGTTGAAGATTTATAGTCCATTCTCATTAATAAACATGATCTTAACAAATAAGGTATTAGATGTGGGACAAAATTAAAGGATTTCACAATGTACCCACCTTACGAAATTTCATCCTTAAAATTCTTACATTGGGCCTGTCGTTAGCTCTAGCCCACATTTTTCTTTAGCCAGTGACTAGCAGCCTAACCAACATCCTAGTCGATTCCACCATCTAAAATAGAACCATGCTGCTATGATTCCATTTATAACTACCCAACCCAAAGTGCAAACTATTAGGCCTACGTCATTTCTTCAAAAATAGTTAACCGAAGTTAAAGATGTATAGCCTATTTTTATTTATAAGTAGAATCTTATTTCATTAGGTATTATACGTGAAACTAAGTCGTGGTTATCACATACATTCTGCTACTTTAAGATTTAAAGGATTATTAAGGCATTACTTTCATGTTCATAAATTTGAGAAAGCTTGGGTAGGACCTATACAATGAGATTTTTGGAGCTCTAGCTTTCAAAAACCATCAATAGATCTCAACATTGAATATTTGTTAAACTATGAAAAACATGATTAAATGGCCCTACATTGGGGAGATTTGATAAAATATCGCCGATGTCGTCCTACATCTAAACCCTGATTAAAACTCGACACTGAGGAAGCCAAGTATATGTAAAGCAAAAAGAGTCCTACGAACCTGGATGAGTGGAGTTTTGCGTCCTAAATTGGTGAACTCACCCTGTATATCTTAACAAAATATGAAACCCAAATCATAATTGGATCACATTGGTACGTAAAATAAGGAAAAGTCTCAACAGATGCATAACATAGAAGAATTTAATTAATTTAATTATCTTATTTAATAAAGTGTTAAAACTCATTAGGTAACCTAAATTAAGATTTAGGCTTGCAAGTGCACTTAGTAAACAATCCCAACTCAAGGTTTCATCAAAAGGACTTAACCACGAAATTGTTCAAAAGGGCCAAATGATATCCAAATGGGATAAAATTTAGAATGGTGGGTCTAGACAGTCTAAGGATTAGACAAACAATTAACCAAGTATTTTCCCACTGGCTAATATGGCAAACTAAGCCTATTAAGGTTGGACTAAGGTGCTGGAAATAATATTCTTGGACCGCATACCAATATTCATAAGGCTTGTTCATGGGCTTAGAGGCTTCAAATGAGCCTGGGTAACGTAGAAGAGTTAGTGAACACTATGGACCTTAATCCTCTAAAATATCAGATTTAAACTTTAAGTATTTGAGCTTGAGTAGATATGGAATGGTAAGCATTGGTTAGGACCTTGATGGAGCTAGCTGGACCTACAAGGTTTAGGAAAATTATATCGAAAAATCTACCCAACCATTGGCCCTCAAATTTTAAGATGATTTAGTTGGGACATAACCAAGGTCTGGGTGAAATTTTATTTAATTTCATCACCAAACAACTGGGCATTTGGATTTAATATTTCGAGTTAAGGAACTAGGGTTTCACCCTCTATTTTTGTGCACTTCAAAAAACTAGATTAACTAACCATCTAAATGATTTTTAATTTAGTCTAAAATTTACATGTTTCCTATAGACACTTAAAAAATCCTTACTCAAGTTTTACATATTTTGATAAAACCTTTTAGCAAGTTCAACAAGGAGTACAATCACAGAGAATAGCATATCAAAGTGTACACACAAAAAACACACCTCAGGATTAAGGGTTATATTCAAACCCTTAATGATATTATTTTAGCATGGTATTTTATAAGAAATATCTAACATACTAATCTAGAAACATGAAAAATATAGCATCCAAATACTCATTAAAATAAGGTGAAAATTGGAGAAATTGGCAGGTAGACTACTAGAAACAGTAAAACCGCCACCGTTTGCCAATTTTGGCACTCATACATGCTCATAAAGACATCATTAGTCCAAACACCCTTCATAAAACATGTAGATCTACCTCTTGAGAATGTGACAAGAAAAAACATGCAAAAGGGAGTCCTACAACATGAGATATAAAATATCTACCAAAACGGTGCATACTAGCATTATATCTCAATGAAAATGCATGTTTATTTTTATATACTTGATCCTAACCTTGAACTATGACTGTATATGATTGAACCAAAAATAAAAAGGTCGGACAATCATACACCATACTATAGATGAACCTCAATAAAAAAGGTAAGACCCAACTAAGCGATCTGAATAATGGTCTAACTGACTCAAAACCATTAGGCAAATGACCTTGGTTTTACATCAACCCTTTGTCATTTGCAACCACCTACAGCCTCCTTCAGCCATTGCCACAACCAGTTTTCAAGTTGACAACATCCGTACCCGCGCCAGCATGCTGCTACCTATGTGGCCACTGCTTGCCTTGTTGGTCCACCACCTTCCCGCCGGAGATGGCACTCGTGAGGATAATTTATTTTTGTAATAAAATTTACCACAGTCTAAGCCACCGCAAGGGTGGTAGCATCAATGGGTATTTCCCATGGAAACTACCACAGCCAGAAGGTGACCAGTTTTGGCTAGGAGGAAAGGAGGTTTGTCCAATTTTATTAGGAGAAAGGGAAGGTGGGGGGCAGGCAG